>OZ010701.1:6659796-6908688 GCA_963932265.1 Thymelicus lineola
GGCGAGGTTGAAAATGAATGTGTGGAGATAAACTACAATTACGCATAATTTTATATAGGTAGTTTAAGGAGTGATCTACATGATAGTGACGTATTCAGAGGTATTTAATACATAGATTCTTAATAAAAAAATATCTAAGACCTAAAATCTAATTCCGGTGTACTGTCCAAACTGCGTTTATTTACATATTTTATTAATTTAATTTTTTTTGGTAAATAAATTTCATTGAAAGGGAATGTTTTTTAGAAATACATTAAATAACACAACTAATATATATTTATGGAGTAATTTAAGATTAAACAACAGCTCTTAAAACATCTTTTAAAAATGTCCTACAAAAAAAAGCAATTCCGGTGGCGCATTTTGTATACTTCATTACTTGTTACTTCACGATTTGGAAGACACCTTACTGGCTCTCCCCGCACCGTTCAGTTGTGCTCTTGCAAACTGCGTGTTAGGATGACCGACTGGTTGCGTAATTTTCCTGCCAAACACGTAAGTACTAACTGCGGTGGCGCAGGAATACAAAATCATCCAATTCCGATGTCATGTATATTAGTAAAAGTACAAAGCAGATTATCTAGAAATTTTATGGAGGGTTCCATTAACAGTTTTCAGCTACAATTGTGAAATAAAAGTTAACCTGTGACTAAAAGTTTTCTTTAAAATTCAAGATTTGTCTCTGATTCTAAGTCCGGTGGCGCAATCTCGGTGGCTCCGGTGGCAAATCAAAGCGTATAGGGAAGTATAGGCCATAGAAATACAAGCGTGTCTCCATCTATCCATCAGCCCTTGGAGATCCACTGTTGGACATAGCCTTCCCCTAACTTGCACCACTCTGACCGGTCCTGAGCCTTTTGAATCTAGCGGATGCCCGCTGTCTTCTTCAGGTCGTCAGTCCACCTGGTCGGGGGGCATCCTATCATCCTATGCTCCTTTTTCTGAGACGTGGGCGCCATTCGAGGACCTTTCTTACCCAACGGTTATCGGTCCTTCGCACTATGTGGCCCGCCCATTGCCACTTCAGCCGGCTAATTCTTCGAGCTATGTCGGTTACCCTTGTTTGTCTACGGATCTCCTCATTTCTGATGCGATCATGTAGAGAAATACCAAGCATAGCTTCTCCATAGCCCGCTGCGCTTCTCTGAGGTTGTGGATTAGGCCAATAGTAAAGCACCACGTCTTGGATTCGTATGTGATCACCGGCAACACACACTGCTCGAACACCTTAAACTTCAGGCACTGAGGTAGTGTTTTGGACGACAATATATGACGGAGTTTCCCGAACGCAGCTAATCCGAGTTGGATTCTACAAGTGAGTTCTTTTTAGAAGTTGAACTTACCCATCTGGATCACTTGTCCCAGGTAATTGTATTCGTCTAGAACTTCGAGAGCAACGCCGTCAACAACAAGCGATACGGGTGTGACATGGGCATTCGACATGATTTAAGACCCACCCGTTGTGAGGCGCTGTTCAAGTCCCCCGAGCATTGTTCCAAGTTCTTCCAGGGAACCCGCCAGGATGACTATATCATCGGCATATCGTAGGTGTGTGATGTATTCGCCATTGATGTTAATGCCATGTTGTTTCCACTCCATCAGCTTGAACACGTCTACCAACACAGCGGTGAACAGTTTTGGGGATATGACATCCTTGTCTGACACTTCTCTGCAGTTGGATGGGGTTCGTTGCTGTGTCGTGTACTCTGACGGACATGATGGCGGATGAGTACAAACACTTCAACACCTCGATATACCGGTAGTCGATCCGCCACCGCTGCGCTGGAGAGAATCTAGTACCACCCAGATCTCGATAGAATCAAAGGCCTTCTCACAGTCCACATAGGCTATACATAATGGCAAGTTATAGTCCTCGGTCTTTTGTATAATCTGCCGCAATGTGTGTATATGGTATATGGTGCTGTAGCCTTTTCGGAATCCTGCTTGTTCGGGAGGCTGGAAGTCGTCAAGCCTGCGTGCAATGCGATTTGTGAAGACCCTCGAAAACAGCTTATAAACGTGGCTCAGAAGTGCAATGGGCCTGTCTAATTACCGCTATAAGGAGTCCGTTCATCTAGACTCCTATTCTTCAAAATGTACATAATATCTTTAAAGTATTAAATGATCCTTTATCCTTTGATTCCTTTAAATAAGCCTTTATGATTTCTCATGGGCATAAATCAATTTCGGTGGATTAAATTCTAATTCCAGTGGTCCTAATTTCGGTGGCATTTGATAGTGTAATTTGATAATATCTCCGGAACAAATAAAGTTTTTTTCAATCTCTACTATATGACTAATTATCACTACTATTTACATATTATTTATGCCAAATAAAGTGTATTAGAAACATCAAGTTTAAATTTAATCAATTTCGGTGGCTTGGATTTTAATTCCGGTGGTCCTTTAATAATTTCGGTGGCATTTGATAATTTCAAATGGAAATATCTCATGAACTAATCATTTTTTTTCGATCTCTAGTATATGATTAATTAGTACTACTCTTTATCTATTATTTAGGCCAAAAAAATTTATCAGAAACAGCAAATTTAAATTCGCCACTGTAATTAGGCAAAATTCGAGTTTGTTGAAATTCACCCACATATAGGTAGTAGAAGATAAAGAAAAAAGCGCAATAATTTAACAACTTGCGTTCAATTAATGTTTTTTTCTACGTTTCATATATTTTAAATTCATTTGTTTTTGAGATTAAAAGTATTCTGTGTAATTTTCATGGGCATCCACTTTTGTATAATATATAGTTTTTGTTCATGAATGAATAAATGGTTTATTTGAAACATATTTCTTTAGTCTATATAGGCCGTAACACTTAAATAGGCATCTGTTTACATGCAGTTTGTATGGCTTTACAAAAGGTCTTTTACCTAAATTTTGAGAATTTTCATCTACACTAATATAGTTTGTTTGTTTGTTCGGTTGAACGCGATATTCCTGGTTTGAATTGAAATTTTTTTGTGTTGGATAGTTCATATTTTATAAGTTTATGAATAATAAACCTAGATTGCCTTCAAAAAACAATAAATTATTTCATGATATGGCGTAAAGTATATTTATTATTACTGTGTCACCTACCAAAGGGCAAATGAGTTAATACAAAGTCATTAACCCTCATAGTAAAATTAAGTTACTAGGTCAATCGAAGTTTGCTAAATTAATTTATTTGTGCCATGACAATAAATTACAGGGAGAATATACCAACAATAGATTTTGCTATTAAATTCAGAATGTCATTCAGACCTGGAAGGCTTTTTTTCTTTAGTTTATGCCTTTTAATAGAGCATTAGCTTTTTGTAAATGTTTTCTTTTTGCCCAACTGATAACCCAAGTGTTCTTAGATAGGTGACTTAAAAAATATGATGGCTGTGTGATGCCATGGTTTGAAATATCAAAAAATAAAAATAAATCGAATAAGGCAATATGGGTATTAAAGAGCTCATCATAAGGTTTTCAAAAATATATATCATGACAGCTTTCTTGATAGCAGGCGCATTTTTCGTTTTTAAATTTATACTATTTTCTTACTTTTTTACGGTACTCTATTTATCCTTTATGCTAATGTATAATATACATCCTTTATTTCCTTCATTATACATAGAGGTAAATGTAAAATCCTTTTACCACTTCACGTCTGTTAACGATTGCAGAAAATTATGTGAATCTGGATCATTTAAACGAGACGTGTTTACGCCGGCATAATTAAGGTAAAAGAAATCTCACTTGTAATTAAGTGGCGCAAAGGATCGAATTAAACCTTCCACGGATACTGGTTTTGAGACCGTTGGTTGACCTGTGCGTTTATTTATAAGAAAATAAGTATATTTTTAAGTAAATTATGATTGAAAAGCATGAAGTGCACTTTAATAGATTTTTGGTATTGAATTGTATACAGACCTATTTTTACATTTTAACGCAGAATAGATGGTTAACATAATATGACGTACGTAACAGATTCCATGCATCCATTACATCAAAATCATTAACCGGGATTGGTCAGGATTGAGGTTACCAGATGTTCAGGAAATCCGGGATCACGACTAGGTATGACGGAATTTTACGTTTTGCCTCGTATGCAAGAATTTGACTCGGCGCAAGGAAGGCCAACAGTAGAAACAATGGGGTAACTGTCGAGATTTTTAGAGGGGCGGTCATTTAAGTAATGAAGTCAACAACGGGTGTTGCCACATCCATGCTTCGAGGTCTAGAAGAATTGTCCCAGAAATGAAAAGCCCGTATCTGGGAACCCTAGACAGGATACCAACGGAAAAGACAACGCAAGGTCCTTCTTGGCTTACTGCTTAAACTATACTGGTATTAATTACTTATACTATACTAGTATTATTACCCAACAGTCCTAACATGCACAATCCTCTTACATAACCATAAACAAAAACATAAACAAAAAAAAAACAATTTTCGACTTACCCCATTGAAATTGGTGATCATCGACTTACACCGCTGAATTCAAAATACAATAAGTCGGTAATTACAGTAGGTAACACAGACATAAACACCAAATAGTGTTTTATTCAAATCTTGAGCCGTAAATTACGAACACGACTTTTTTGTTATTTTGGAAGTAAGTAATGCAAGGAAATAAAATTCTTTCTCCCAAATGATCCGTTTTGATGTCGTTTATTGACTTATTTATTTTTCGCACTTTGCGTTGATTGTTTAATATTCTGTTTCATATAAAAAAACACTTCCTTATGTTTTCGGGCCGTAACAGGCTTTTTGAAGTTTAAGTAAAAATACTCGTAACTATCTCGTAGGTACTATTAAGTCAATTCATCAAAAGATGGTATTTTATAAGAGTAATTTTATATACCTATCACCTACTTATTTATTCCGATGTTTCCACGTGAATGGGAAAATTAAGTCGTTTTAAATTGAATTATAACTTGACTAAATAATTTGTTTGATAAGGTACATACATATATATGAATGTAATGGTATGTATTTATATATTTTATATTATGTCTATATACTTACAGTATTGGACGTAAGATATGTAATATAAAAATTAGATTTTTTTTGACTGTTAATATCGACAGTTTGCGCCTATCTAAGATTTTCACCAGCACCCAGGGCTGATTGGTAGAGAATGCCATTAGGCATTAAGTTTTTGCTCTTGCATACCCTAGATTTAGGTGTTGCAAAAATAAATAAATAAAATACATAAAAAGACATCACAAATACTTTCGACTCGATAGCAAACTCTCTTTCACATAAACATGTGCCCCCGCCGGGAATTGATCCCAATACACTTGATTCACAGGCAGGGTCACTAACAACGGGGTTATGGGGTCATCCAAATATTAAGATGCGAATAATTTTATTCAACACAAGGTTACGATATTTGAGTTATTCCCAGTTGCCATTGTATGAGTCGGTTTTGTTATCTTGCAAAGTTAGAAATAGAATACAATTATCATCAAATTGTTTTTTTTTTCTAATATCAGAATATTAAAGAGTTATTATTTCACCTTCATTAAAGCTTTATTGACGATCAAGCAGTTTTCTGGAACGTTTGACTACCTTATGTGTTATTTATTTAATGCGATAAAATTAACAAAACGAGAGGTTACGTTTGAAATTGGTTAGTAAAGTTTAGAGTAAATTAGGTGCATTATATCATTATCAGCCTTGTTTATTTATTATTTAGATTGTATAATTATTGTTAAAGTATTATATGTGCAGATATTAGATATTATATACGCAGATATTATATTTTACCGGAGGCTTTTCTCGCGTTAAGGTTAGGGTAGCTACAATTACCTACGCTATATCCTTTTCTGTGCTCTTAATAATAATGTTTTTAAGTTTCTATACGTTAGTAGTTAGGCGTGAAAGCGTGTGAATGTAACAAACTTTCTATTTCATTCGTGAAATTAGTCTAATATGCATATTAACGCGGATTGAACAAAATTTATACAGTAATTTTATTATTCTAGAATTTGAGAATTTTTCGAGTTAATCCAGGATTAACGACATTAATCCAGGAGTAACGACGGTTGACATCAGGGTCTATCCCACTTGTCCCATTAAGCTATTCCATAGTGGGTCAACTGGGACTATATAACTAACTAGTAGGAGGCTCAATGTCAAGGGTCCCATGGGATATTAAAGTAATGGGGTTGAATTGCAGTTTATGTTGTATTTTTTAGTTGGTTTATCGATAAAAACACTACTCTATTGTACCTTCTTTTTACTATCACGTAGGAATGAGAAGCATATTTTAAAAAATAAAAAAATCTGAATTCAAAATAATTTATTCATATAGTTAACACTGATACACGTATGCACTTTTTTTTCTATACCAGATTTTCGGAAAGGTGCTTTGTCATGGAGGAGAAGAAAAGCCGTAAAGAAACTCCTCAGCACATCCTTTAAAAATAAAAATGCATTGGTATAACTAACTTGAATGGAACTGGTCGCAGAGCTGGTCATTTCAATGCTTCTTTGTCATTTAAGTACTCATCTACAGTATAGTAACCTTTGCCTAAGAGTTGAGATTTTACATGTTTTTTAAAGAATTCCAGTGGAAAGTGACGTATTAATTCAGGATTTTATTATAGAATTGTACACCAATTCTCATAAAAGATCGCTGCACGTCACGTGTTTGGCGATTATGAATATAACAATTTTGTTTGTATGCGCTTATATTTTTTCGTTTGTAAACTATTATACATTATTATAAATATACTGTGAAGTTATTGTAAGTATAACTATTTCTTTGAATTTTTCACGAGCGATACGACGAAGAAGAATAGGATGGGTAAAAATATAATATGTAATGTACTTAGACTGTTTAATAAAAATAAGAAAACGTGTATTCCTAGTTTCTTATAAACCTAATATTGACATAATTATTTACTCAATCCAGTCTGAGATCTACTCATGCTTACTCAAATTTTTTTTATAGAAATAACCGGCAAACGACCGGACGAACCACCATGGTACTAAATGGCTATCGTCGCCCATCGACATCAACAACAACAAAGGCATGACTGATGCGTTCCCGGCCAAGAAAGAAGAAAGAACTGGCTCTCACGCCCCCAGCCAGAAGACGACGAGTCGTTTGGCGGCTGAGTCATGCTCAAGGATGGTAGCTATCCAGGCAAACTCCATGAAGATATAATAATAGTAATAATGGTATTAATTAACAATTAAAATCAAAAAAATTGGTTGCAAAAGGATTTGTGAGGACAGCGTAAGTGTCTGACTACTTTCTTACAACAACAACAAATAGGTAGGTACACTATTTGTTTTATCGTGGGACAAGACAAAAAAAATACTGGTCACCTAGACCAGTGGCTTGCTATCTCTATCTTATAAAACTGATTTCAATAAATCACGTATGAATCATACTAACTACTTAGCAGTAATACCTTAGTGATGTATGTAGGTATCGATGTTTTTATACTGAATATGATTTGAATGACAATGAGGTGATGTTTGTTGTGTCGCGAAGAAATTAAAAGCTTCCCACATACAGGTTTCCGGACCGTTGGTTGACCCAGCAGATCTCATTGTTCGATACGGTGCACTTTTCGGGATTATATTGGTACCTACCAGCCCTCTTACTGTTATCGAAAAGTTGTTTATACGATGACAATATACAAACTTAAGGTATAGAATTGTACATTTAAATGGAGTATTTATGGGGCAGTAATATCGTTCAAGATTTTTTACAGTGACTAAGTGGCAGGTAGGGTGTTTTATCTAATACCTTTAAACGAGCAATTCTTGTATATATATATATTTTCTGAATCTCGGAAACGGCTCCAACGATTTTCATGAAATTTAGTATGCAGGGGGTTTCGGAGGCAATAAATCGATCTAGCTAGGATTCATTTTTAAAAAATGTCCTTTTATCCGTGTTTTCAGGCAATGAAAAACGGCTACAATAGACTCTTCCTGACATCTATTGGCGAGTAGCTACACTAAAGCTAAAGCAGATGGCGTTGCATTGTTAAGCAATACTAAACCGAGCTAAGCTCGGTCATCCGGATATTTTATTATAAATAGCCGACAAACATTATAATTCACAGTAGCCCATTAATATAATTGATGTTGATCAAACGCACCACCGATGCGTTGCACCCGAGAAAGAAATTATAAGAAAGATAGGATAATGTTGGTGCTACAATTCTACGTACACTTATTGAGAACGTATGAATCTATAGATCACAGTAGCTATCATTAGAAAGTAGTTGTTTGATCAATATGGCCATATCGGAGGTTTATGAGCGATACAAGGTACTGCCACAATTGAAACAATTCACTCCTTTTCTCTGTAACTATAAATATGAAGTCGATGCCCTGTCAGCTACATAAAGGTAACTCACTAATAAATTTTGACTATGACTTTTTATCTACATACATACATAAACGTGATTGGAATACTAAAGAAACTTTAACTTAAAGTATATTTAATTTCATCGAATTGTTATTTATAAGCATAGAAAATATTCTAAAGTAAATTTCAGTAATCTAATCTACTACAATTTCGCTGCATAATAAAAAACTCACCTAAGGGCTTTGTAGCCTCTTATGTGTTAGATTCAGGATCTCAAAGCCTTTAGGAGGGTTATACCAAACTTAATTGTTGGGCCAAATTTTATCCGAAAGTTGTACAAATCTCGAATTCATGGAAAACATTTACCTAGTTATTTATTTACCTTGCCAATAATTAGTATTTGACTCAATTGAGCCACACATCATTTAATACTAGCAATAAGTATTCTGTTTACAAATGTATTTTTGTAATAACTATGCATTTAGAACATCGAAAAGATACCAGAAAAATCTAGGATGCGGGTACTTAAAAAGTTATTTGGATCTGTCATAATGTCATAAAAACATTGTAGATAACATCAATCAAATAGTGGGAAGAAACGGTTATCTACATTACATGAGACATTTTAGTTCTAAGGGAAGCATCCCTTACAAAAATAATTATTCCTGAATTTTTAAACATTATACATGCAGCATGAGACCTGAATTAAAAATTATGTAAAGTATTAGCTGTTAAATGCAAAACTAGCGTTTTCGGCTAACAGTTAGCCGTTTGAAACTTTTCGGAACATTTCTTACATCCTTTAAAGGTACTTTACATATTCAAGCCATTAGGCCTACTATAAATTGAGCAAAGTCCTCTTGAGGAAGCCTAGAGCCAACACTGCTTCAGTGCAGATTTGTGGCCCTACTCCATCAAACCCAAGAGTCGTAAGTTTTTAAGCCACCTCAAGGTACGGATAATCTTACCCTTGATTTAGAGACAGGGGCTTACAGATATTTAGATCTTAGATAAATGTGCCTTAACTCCATTTTTATATATTACTAGGAAATCGCCCTCGCTTCGCTTCGGGAAAAATATTAAAAAATATATATAATATAGCCTATATCACCCAGGGATAGTGTAGCTTCCCAACAGTGAAAGAATTTTTCAAATGGGTTCGGTAGTTTCGGAGCTTATTCAATGCAAACAAACAATCAAATCTTTCCTCTTTATAATGTTAGTATAGATTAATTATTATATGACCATCTCTTCAAAACTTTGAGGAAATGAAAAGCTCTAAGTATTGGTAATGCTAAGGAAAAGTAATTAATTTTCTAAGGTATTAGCAGTAAGCGGGTTTAATTGCATAACAATGATACATACATAGAGATCAACAGGTTTGATGTCTCTGAATAATGTAATTCAACATTTATTTGCAATTCAAGCATTGTTGCGACTGTTCAATTTAAGATGCGACTTGTTCCCCATCAGTGATATGTTATTCTTTCATAGTTGAACGACCTTTTATTCATGGCTTACTTCAACTATCTGAGGAGTCATGGGGAATATACAAAACGTTTCTCCAATGAAGATTGGTGTGTTACCATGATTAAGAGGTCACCATCGCCAATGCCCGTGGCCACAAAGAAATCATTTCACAAAGAAATGTTCAAGCATTTTGCAAATATTAAGGTTCCGTTGCATCTGATGTATGAAATTAAAAGAAAAAAATGTAGTTGCTCCAATTTGTTATGTAAAACGAACTCCTGTTACAATGGTAAAGATAATGTCAGTGATAAGAGATGACGAGGAAACGTTTCAGTGGGTGAATTGAGCGCACCCTAAGCCGCTGCGCACGCGCATATAACTGCGTTGCGCGGACGTCTCGCCGCAATCGCACACACGTCGCCGCGGCGTACACGTAAGTATTTTTACATTTTTTATACGCACTTGAAAAAAGTTAATTGTATATTGAAGTGTAGGTGCCAATAATGTTAAAAAAAATCTGGATTATTTTCTTTATACATAGCAAAGGATCCCAAAGTTTTCACGGTCAGAACAAGCTAGTACCTACTTCAATAGAAAAATGTTTATTTTGAGTCAAGTTGGTGGACTCGTTTACTAAAATGTTTACACTGTAAGCAAATAAAATATGTAAAGATTAAAAACTACGTATACCATGAAGGGTTCTTGATTAATGTGGAATATTTGCAAAACTCATAAATATATCAAGTATGTCTTTAATGTCTATGTAAGTGACTTTTTAAGATTAAGTTTTATTTATAGACTTTATTATTTTCACAATTAAAATGACGTTTACCAGCCAATTTATAAAAAAATTAAAAGTTTATGTTTTATAGCGATTTAAATAACCATTAAGTGACTCTGATTTGGGGCGTAAGTGTATATCACTGTAACAATGGATATGTAAGATATGTAAAAATTATATTTTCAAAGTATCTAATAGCAGACGTAGATTTAAGCGCAATTAAATGTCGTTTCTGTATTTTACCCAAAACATAAAAGTTGTTCTCATTAGAAACAGGTATTTTTATATTTATAGCTCTACATAAATTATTTTAATTATTCGGCTTCATTTAATCTTCCTAATAAATTTTTAATCTGTTAATATAGGTTAGTGTAGAAGTAGGTATCTTTCTAATCTCTGCTACTCTAGTTACATCTACAGATGTATATTACAAATGTATGCATTTGTTACAATATTACAATAATATGCATTCAGTTTAGATTTTGATCAGATTGACATGTTATTAAATAAACTTTATTATAATAAATAAACGAAAAGTTATCATGCATTAAAAGAATTAACTATTAAGGTTAAGTTTAATTTATCTTTAATTAACATAGTATATTTTTTATATGAATGAATAACGTCATAAAATTAAAGTAACTATTACTTTTAACTATTTAAAAAATTCCAAAAATACGTAAAAAATACGTGAAATGAAAAACCTATCGCAGAAGAAGACAGGTTGTTCACGTCAGTATATTGTCAATGAAGGAATGACGAATTGCGATCATGTCTTTTCTCAACAATTCTTTTCACTTTTTAATTTAAATCTAATGCTAAGGTTTCAATTTACAGGATTTGATAAAACTCAGCCATCCATACGAATTGATGAGGAAGCTTAGGATTTAGATTGCTTACTTTAGCATAACGATATTTTGTTTACAAACGAACCAACTTCGGTTTTAATTATTTTTTACTTTACACATCAAAATTAAATTATATTTCTACAATGATATGAATATTGTTAAAATATTTTATTAAAAATTCTTGAGCGCTTTAGAGGGCCGATTGTTATTATAAGATAACAGTCGTTAAGCTATGTCGGAGGCCCTCGGGCGGTTTGAAAACTTCCGACATTTGGGTTGGCCACTAAACCCTCCACCAATCCGAATTGGAGCAGCATGGTGGAGTGGAGTGTGCTCTAGGCCTCCTCAAGAGGAGAGACCCGTGTCCACTATGTATTGGGCTATTAATGAGCTGAAGCCAACATTTTTCACAAGTTTTATGTAATATTTTCCCTATATTATCATACAATTGACAACATTAAATATGCGGAATTTTGTCGTAGTGAATTGTGATTCAACATCTGATGCATTTCAATTTGACATCAGGTTCAGTGACATGTGCTTGTCACTGATTGAAGACTAGTTACAAATATTGCAATAATCATACAATTGTCATCGTCATAAAAATGCAAAAAACATTGTTGCGATCACATAGTGGATGCATTTCAGCTTATTATCGAGTTCAATGACATTTGCTAGTCACCCTGATTTATACCTTTGAGAATAGGGACTGTTTAATAAATAAATAGTTCCCATTAAAAAAAATTCTGCTTGTCCATTTGTTGGTTTGACTTTGCATTTGTTTCGGCTAATTTCACAAACGGCTTAACCGACTTCAATGCAATTTTTACTGATGTTTTGTTGTATGCTTGGGGTGACTTTAATTTCATTTGGTTCAAAAAAATAATATAACTAAATAATCCCATGTTAATATTTTTCCATTTTTTGCGCTTATTACTGCAAAAAATTCCCAAACTAGTTAGTTACTAGTTCCTAGTTAGGAACTAGTAACCACTAGCTCAAAACAAATAAGAAATTGCTATAATCACTTCATTGTTATAGACGTAAAGATGAAAAACTGTGTTGTTTTGATAAATCAACTGATTCATTTAATTCAGAGTTCAGTGACATTCGCTAGTCACCCTGACTGAAAACTAATTTGAAGTTCTGTATAGAAGTTATTAAACTCCTGTTCTTTTGTAACTCTGATCCCATAACTTTTAAGTGATAATTATTATTAATCATTACATCTTAATTCAATTTAAAATCTTTCATGCTTTCATAATTTAATATAAGTTACTCAATTTATTTCATTATCTTTAATTATGTTTAAACTAAATTAAGAGAGAAAGACAAGTATTAATTAGTTAAACCTCAAGTTTTCTATTAAAGTAAAAGTGATGTAAGTGATCGATGTACTTTTATTCGGGCTATGTAATGGAGTAGATAACATATATTTATTTTAATGTTTGTTTCATTTCATATATTATGTCCAATTAATATTAGGCTTTGATGGCTAGATGGCTAGGTAACATACTTGCCGTTGACTGTGAATCATTAAATAGTAAGCAGTTCCTTTGTACCATCCTTACTTGATGTTTTATCTGTATGATATATCTATGTGTGCATAAATTATTAAATAATAATAATAAATAATAATAGTAAACAGTAAGAAGCAATGTATATTGTATACTAGTAGGTTTCGCGTAGTGAGGCATGGCAAGAGCGTGTGCCATCCTTGACACATGGATTTTGTTTGTAATGTTATTTAAAAAAAAATACTAATCTCAAATATTATTTGACACAAACATTAAAAAATAAATAAAAACTAATTTTAATCCTGAAAAATACAAAGTTATTAACACGAAAGCTTCTCCTAAAACTCTAAACCTTTGTTGACCTTTCTCAAAACTCAAACATTATTTATTGATCGCGATAAGACTATCAATGCGTACAAAGGTTTCACTTTCGGGCGGTGACCTTAGCTGACAAAGGATAACGACACCTATCGGTGAACTCATCGTGCGATTTGTATTCTATGAGTACCCCTGCATCGCAGCAAGACTCATTGGCAGTCGCATTGGGTGCAACATATGCGGAATTACGTCCACTGTTAATAAATAATACTGCTTAATACAATGATGTTTAAAAAACTATAGATACGTCATGTCCTTACAAATCAACCAAAAAATCTGTTCTGAAAAAAGCTACGACGCACACCCGTTTATCTTTTGTTTCACTACACCAATCACACTACAATAATACACGAAGGCATTTTTAACCGACTTCAAAAAAAGGAGGAGGTTCTCACTATTGAAAATGTAAGAATAAAAAAATTATGTTGTGGTCGATTTTTCTATTCGTATACATAACGTCTGAGACCTTAAAATGTTTTAACTTACCATACGAAACACTTTAGTATCAATGTTAGTCTTATATAAAAAGAAACAAAATCTTTTGACTGATAACACTAAAGATCGTAAAAACTTAGCAAAAAATAAAGAAAGCAAAATGCACACAGGAGAAAAAGAGTTAAGTATAATAGTTTGCTCTTTCTCGATTCATACAAAGGCACAAAATACAGTTATAGTTAAATACAAAATTTAGAAAACATTCTTAATTTTCCATTTTTTCCTATAAGAAGCATACAAGTGAAATTGTTATTTTGCAAAGAAGTGTTTTCCAGTAATTCCACAACAGGAAAAACAACATTTTGAGTGTACTAAGTGCATACTTAAAACAAGATAATGATAAGATTAAAATAAACTCACTTCATATACATTTAATATTACTCATACCTATATTATTAACTCGAAAATATTAATTGTTAAATCAAACACTTGCACAGAAGAAATAATAGTACTTATAATAAGTAACACTAGTCAAGTAATTTACTTTACTTCCTTCTTCAATTTTCTCTTCAGTTTTGTTTGAATTTTCCATAAAATCTAGGTAAGATTCCGTATTTTTCTTAAAACTAAGCGGTCTACTAATTATGTTTCAATACGCATTTGATATTAATTTTTTTAATTTACTTCCAAAATCACCACTCAAAATCAGGATTTGTTTATTTAATGTAAAAATTCATGAATGGGTAGTAAAAACTAATTTTACTAAACATTTAATGTTGAGACATAATATAACTAACATAGCATATTAGTTAGCATATTAGTAAATCTAAAATATCTAACTATGTAATTTTCATCACAGAAAATCTAAAAACAAAACCCGCTACGAAGCCTCAAAAGTTTAGTGGGACTAAATGTACATCCATTGTTCTTAACAATACTTTGTCAAGATTTTAAATTAAGCCAGTGGCATATCTGAAAATTCAAAGCTTGAAAATTGTTTTGTGATATTAATTCATACAAAGATATAAATACACTTTACTGTCATGCTTTGCAATATCTACCAATCAATACCAAGAAAAACCTTTAATAAATGGTTTTTTCTACTATGCCTACTAGGTAGGTAAGTCGTTCAAACCTCTTAGAAAAAAACATGGAACATTTTAGGTAACATTAAATTTTAAGAAGTCCTGTATTTTGTATTTTAGTTTATATAAGACAAATCTTTGGAATTATAAGCAAAAGCTCATTTAATATTTTGATTCAATTCTTTTTTCTTCCTCCATTTCCATTCAATCCTTTCTTGTCCTTTTTGTAATTAAGGGGTTCGTAAAATTAGTTGGATACCTACTTATCAACTTGCATATTGGTCAACTTAACAACTTGATGTTGAACTCTCACGTGGTCAAAGTTGCAAGACAACTTGGCATGTTTAAAATTGTAAACATTGTGGTGAGCTTTTTGTGATTCATTTGCATTAAAAATAGAAATGTGGATTCACGTGATTTGCAGGTGTCTAACCGGATTTTATGTTATCGTGGACTTTTACATTGGAACATCCAATTAATGGATAACTTATTGAATAATAATTATTTTAATTAATACTATAATTTAATACCTTCTAAGTCCTAGTGTTTATTTTGGTTTTCATTTTATTGAAACTACCAATTATAAGTTTTACATTAAATAAAGATTTAGCGCCATCTAGCAGGATACAACAAAGACATAAACTAAATTTTTCTCGTAGCAAGACTTATTATTGAAAGAATAAATAATTAAGAACATTTTCATTAACGTCTAATAATGAAATGTATTGGTCTACAATAGCTAATGTATTGCATACATTATTGTAAATCATGCCATGTCATTCGGAACTCGGAACAAGCTGTGAATTATTGTTAGTAAACTGTAGATGGTGCTCTACTGACCGTTACAATACGATTTCCTTTTCCTATATACGAACATTCAATACAATTTCGTCCGATATGTATAGTTATTTCATTAATAAACCATAGAAAATCATTTTCATTAATAATCCATCTCCGCATTATTGCCTTCTAATGAAACTATTTTGGGACATATCGGTTGGATGGTTTCAAAATCTCCTTTATTCTCCTTTATAGATCCGTACAAAAATAAATTGTGATTTATACATAACTAAATAGACCATAAGACAAAGCCAAAAAATGAAATAATATAAAGATTGGCGAAGATCATTAATGAATTGAACTTATTATTTTCTTATCCTTTCAGTTTATTATGTTTACTATCTGTCTGTGATTGTCTGGAATGAATTTCTGCTGCGATAAGACCGATCTGTACAGAGGATAATATATATTTATGTTTGGTGTTATTATAAAATATATACCGAACATATACTCTTGTATTGATTGGGCTAAACTACTTTTTGGAATCGAGTTTTGGATGAGTGATCACTGATCATTTATCAGTCTGATCACACTGACAATTTGTGATCAACCTTCGTAAAATATTCCGTCCTTTGTTAGCCTTGGACATTGGCATTCGGTTGCGTTTGTTATTATTAAAAAAATCAAGCTATTTTGGACATTGGGCGTGGCAAAAATGTATGATTTCTGTTGGCCATTAAGAAGCCGCTAATCCATTAAACAATAATACTCGAGATAATTATGTCATAACCGAAAACATGTTATGGAGATCTTCTCAGACAAGTAACGGAACTAAGCTCGTTAACGGGACCCATTACTCCAGTTCTGTAGCCCACTGACCCCACTCTGTATTGTATTGATACAAGATACTTAACACGATAGTTAAGCTACAAAAACTTAAGCTTAAAGGCCAAGGCCATAGGCATCATTGTGACGAGAAATGTGTGAATAGATGTCACAATGTAAGCCATTATTTATTTAGAAGACCAATCGCATTAAACTAAATAACTGGATAAATATATTTTTTAAATAAATATAAATGAATCATTACTTGTCAATAATCGTACCATATAAAATGTTGAATTTAATTAAAAAAAATGTGTATGCTAATTTAATACTATTTACCTTTCCATTCTTGGGTTTTCTGTAAAAGGAAAAGCTAAATTGACTGTGTTTGTCTTCAAATAAAATAATCCAATACTGTTACCATTACACGATAGTATAGCAGAGATTGAGCAACAAATAAAGATAATTAATATTATCTTACAAATCCATAAACATAACAGAATCCATAACAATAACATAATAACAGAATTGGTAAACAGTGATAGATTAACATATTTACTACGAATGAAAGAAATTACATAGGACGTTACAATTATTATGTCATGTGGATTGCAATTTACATGAAATTACGTTAGATAGTCTTCATTTACGGGAATAACTAAATAGTTAAGAACTAAATAGTTACTACATTCAATTTTTTTTCTACAATTTTTCTGTTATGAATTGGTCCAGGTATCATTATATGGATATCGAGTTTTAAGGGTTGCTGATTTATGAATGCGATATTATAATTTCAGAATTTGGAATAACTAGATGAGCGGAACAACAGTAATATCGCTTTATCTCGAAAATGTTGTCTATGTTTTGGGTATCGCAGACTTTGAATGAAATATATGATTTTGATCCAGTTAAGATTAACAACGAGAAATTGTCATTCGTCGAAAAAACTTTATCGAAAACACGAATTTGTCGAAACATTTACATTAGTGACAGAAACGAATCGCTGCAAAACCGACTCCTCGTAGTCTTGTTTGTCCTACCCCTAGAGTGTAATGTAAACACGCGTAGGTGCGGAGAGGCGAGGCAGCCCGCGAGCTGAGGAGCAGGTGATTATAAAGCTCATGGCAGCAGCTGAGGCTAGTTGGCGGAGTCGGTCAGCTACAAAGCTGCGGTGGTGAGCATTAAAAGCATTCACGACGATAAGTGACAGCGATTGTGCTTGCTGCATACTGCATGCTGCATACGTCTTAGTATTCCCTTTCATGGATGTGCGACGTTTGAAATAATAACAAATATTTATTAATGATCATATATCATTTGAATCGACGAATTGCGATTCGACGAATTGTTATTCGATGAATTGTCATTCGATGAATTGTATTATAATTCGATGAACTGTTTTCTATGAATTGTTGATTCGACAAATTGTAAGTAGACAAATTGTAATTCGATGAATTGGTGATTTGATGAATTGTAATTCGACGAATTGTGTTCGACGAATTATTGTAATTCGATGAATTGTTTTCGACGAATTTTTACTTATTATCTTCAAATTGTTGTATGGGAAAAGTGGAAAATCGACTTTATCAATGGACCGAATATGCCTAATTCATTGCTTTATTGGTCTCAAACCACCTTCGGAATATTGCATTTGAAATGAAACCATTTTGAGGCATATAGGTAGGATGGTTTCAGAGTCTATAAAAGACACCCGTACAACAATTTTTTTGTCTAAACAAACGCATTGTATTGTGCTGTTCTTGGATAATTGTATTCAGATGTAATATAGTTATAAAATGTGTTTCCTGGTGAAGCTCAGCGCTGTAATCTTCTTTCTGTACGTTTAGTCGAAACGTTGTAGTTTAGTTTGTGTTATTTTAAAACAAACACAGAGCACGTTCGTAGAACATTTTCTCTGTGTACCTGAAATTGAGTTGCTCTATGGTTTTACGAGGTGATAAGTTTTATGCAATGCAAGCAAACGTTTATATAAAAATAATATAAGGTTTTGCAAAATCATCTAGGTTTTATTTATTTGAAATTAAATTTTATTATTCTGCTATAAAAAAGAAATCTCTATACGATAGTTTATACTTAATGTTCTTAATTTTATTAAGAGTTTTTCTTTGTTTCAGATAAAAATGCGAGCAATACTATTGGCGTTGGCTGTCCTAGCAGTCACATTTACTACAGTTCAATGTAAGAAAGAACAAAATATGAAATATCAACAATCAATAACATAAGAGAAAATGTTATATAAAATAGAAATGGAGAAGTTCTTTATGTTCCAATAACGAATTTAGCTATCGGCGTAACCGTAGCACAGCAAAAATTGAAAGAATAACACTAAAATATAAATAACAGTAACAGTATTTTTGAACTTGCGATAGTGAGAACTTGTAAATTTCCTCCGTGGATATAGCTGAGATCGCTATTCAAATAAAACATTGTGGTACTTTTGAAGAAACGCTGGGATTATTCTTACCGCGGGGATGCTCTATTTTATCTAGTACAATTTTCTTGTAATATTTTTGCAAACTTGAATTTATGCCGTAAACATTAATATCTAAATATATTATAGGAAAGTTACATAAATTTTCATTGAATAAGGATTGCTCGTAAAAGATCCTTCATGTTACATAACATATTCATATTATTATATTTCTGAGTTAGTCCGTAAAAGACTCGTGTTCCGGCTAAGGGCTTGAAACCCAGATCTTTCTTTTTTTTCTTCTCTCGCATCAGTGTCGCCTTTTACAACAATAGCCATTTACTTACCATCAGGTGGATCTTCAGCTTGTTTGTTGGCTATTTCCAAAAAAAAATGTATTATTACTCTTTTGTATTTTGTGAATTTGAAACGCTCATAGCCCTGCATAGGCTTGCATCGATCCCAAGTGATCGACAAAGTTAAATAACAGCGGCCGCAGTCGGTAGTTGGATGGGTGACCGCTAGTGGCAAAAAATTCTTGAGTGTTTTCGTGCTCCGTGCTTCGCAGGGCACGTAAAGCCGTCAGTCCCGGTTATTATCATTAGATAACAGTCGTTAAGCCATGTTGGAGGCCCTCGGGTGGTTTGAAAATTTCCGACACTCGGGTTGGCCACTAAACCCTCCACCAATCCGCACTGGAGCAGCGTGGTGGACTATGCTCTAGGATTCCTCAAGAGGAGAGACCCGTGCCCAGTAGTGGGCCATTAATGGGTTGAAGCCAATTTGCGAATTAATATTATATTTAAAGATCTCGTTATAGATGATCAATCCCTTTTCAAACCACATTTCTGTTCAATGTTTTTCTTTGTATAAATTTGATGCACAAACAAAGTGTATTAGCATTATTGTTTATTCATTAGTGTATTTTTGTTCATTCGTAGTGTATTGTATTGTATTTTCTCCCGCAGCGGACAGCAGAGCGCGTATAGTATGCTACTTCAGCAATTGGGCGATATACCGGCCGGGTGTAGGCCGGTATGGCATTGAAGACATCCCAGTGGATATGTGCACACATATAATATACTCATTTATCGGAGTCACGGAGAAGACCCATGATGTTCTCATCATAGATCCTGAGGTAAATCATAATAACAATAATAAATCAATGTATAAACGCTTGCAATACGATTCCCTGTATGGACAACACAAGACGTTACTAATACCCACGAACCGAGAACAAATCGTCCCCGTAGAGCGAAAAGTCATTAAGTGCAAAAAACGTGTTTTGAGATATTGAGGGTTAAAGTTTTGAAATATATAAATCGCCATAACTTTAATATGTCATAACATGTCTCTATGTTTTTAGTTTTATTTTGAAGGAACTTAAATCAAATTAATATTATACTACCTGTAACAAGTGAAAATCGAGTAGTTAATGAGAAAATATAAAATACCCTAAAAAACGCAAATTAATTATTTGTTCTCAATAGAATGTCTGAGTTAGTTAGGAGTTAGTTAATTTTTGCCCTTAGTTAGTGATCTTTCACTCTGTTCTAAATTATTTTTAAGAAAACCACCTCTAGTTAAGTAAATTGGAACTTAGTGCTAGACGTACGAAATGTGCATTGTAAATAATACCTAGTATCTTAAGATTCGAAGTTTGGGTGGTAAGATTTGTTTTGATAATAATAAATATAATATATGTAATAATTATATAATAAATATATAACTTTTAATGTAACCAAGTGTAACCATTGCTTTAAGATAACTTAAGCATTAAAAATAAACGACACAAAAAAACAAACAATCGAAGCGACAAAAACAAAGTTTAGTACCTACTACCCAAATAATAGGCACCATACTTAATAATTACTTTCTATAACAGATCTCGTGAAGTCTTCAAAGGAGCAGATTCCTATAAAATAATATTATTAGATATTTATCTGTATTCTTAAATAATGTAGGTACATAATTTTCACCTCCAGAAGACAACATCAAAATACTAAACTAAAATATAAAGTATCCATCCATCCATCAGCCCTTGGAGGTCCACTGCTGGACATAGGCCTCCCCTAACTTGCGCAACTCTGACCGGTTCTGAGCCTTCTGAATCCTATGCGTCCTATGCTCCTTTTTCCGAGACGTGGGCGCTATTCGAGGACCTTTCTTCCCCAACGGTTATCGGTCCTTCGCACTATGTGGCCAGCCCATTGCCACTTCAGCCGGCTAATTCTTTGAGCTATGTCGGTTACCCTTGTTCGTCTACGGATCTCCTCATTTCTGATAAATCACGTAGATAATCACTTAGAGAAATACCGAGCATAGCCCTCTCCATAGCCCACTACGCTACTTTGAACTTGTGGATTAGGCCAATAGTAAAGCACCACGTCTCGGATAAGTATGTCATCACTGGCAACACACATTGCTCGAACATCTTCGACTTCAGGCACTGAGGTAGTGTTTTGGACGACAAGATATGACGCAGTTTCCCGAACGCAGCCCATCCGAGTTGGATTCTACGAGTGACTTCTTTCTCGAAGTTAGACTTACCCATCTGGATCACTTGTCCCAGGTAATTGTATTCGTCTACAACTTCGAGAGCAGCGCCGTCACAATAACCGGTACGGGGGTGACATGGACATTCGACATGATTTTCGTCTTGTCATGGACCCGTTGCGAGGCGCTGTTCAAGTCCCCAAGCATTGTACTAAGTTCTTCCAGGGAACCCGCCAGGATGACTATATTATCGGCATATCGCAGGTGTGTGATGTATTCGCCGTTTATGTTAATGCCACGTCGTTTCCACTCCATCAGCTTGAACATGTCTTTTAACGTAGCGGTGAACAGTTTTGGGGATATGACATCCCCTTGTCTGACACCTCTCTGCAATTGGATGGGGTTCGTTGCTGTGTCGTGTACTCTGACGGACATAGTGGCAGATGAGTACAAACATTTCAACACCTCGATATACCGGTAGTCGATCTGGCACCGCTGGAGAGAATTTAGTTCCACCCAGGTCTCGATAGAATCAAAGGCTTTCTCATAGTCCACATAGGCAACACATAACGGCAAATTATATTCGGTGTTTTGTATAACCTGCCGCAGTGTGTGTATAATATGGTCTATGGTGCTGTAGCCTTTTCGGAATCCTGCTTATTCGGGAGGCTGGAAGTCGTGAAGCCTGCGTGCAATGCGATTTATGAGGACCCTCGAAAACAGCTTATAAACGTGGCTCAGAAGTGCATCGGGCCTGTAGTTCTTCAAAAGGGCTTTATCGCCCTTCTTGAAGAACAGCGTCACCACACTTCTGCTCCACGCTTCTGGGGTAGTTGCAGTGTTGATGACGGAATCTAACAGTTTTTGGAGAGCCACTAGAAGGGGTTTCACTCCAGCTCTCAGAAGCTCGGTTGTGATTCCGTCATCTCCCGGTGCTTTGTTGTTTTTAACCTGTTTGAGAGCCTCTCTAATCTCATACAGGCTGACCTCGGTGCTGGAAATGGTGCTGGACTCGGTCTTCAACCTCGTAAGCTGACTTTGCCCGATAGACATATCCCTGGTGAACACTTTTTAACCGACTTCAAAAAAAGGAGGAGGTTCTCAATTCGACTGTATTTTTTTTATGTTTGTTACCTCAGAACTTTGGACTGGGTGAACCGATTTGGATTTTTTTTAATCGAAAGCTGGTGCTTGCCGTGTGGTCCCACAAAAATTTGAACGAGATCTGACAATGGCATCCATGTCAAAATCATATAAGTCTTAAATTTGCATTAAGTATGTGCGCGATAAATCGACGAATAACTCAATATCGCGCCAACCGATTTTAATGATTCTTTTTTTAATTGAAAGCTGGTGCTTGTCGCTTGGTCCCACATAAATTTGAATGAGATCTGACAATGGTATCCATATCAAAAGTACAATGTACTTCGTTTGAAGTCGGTTAATTTTTTGTTAAAATGTTAGATTATGAGCCCTGGTTTCACTCAATAGTGCTTTTTACACGATTTGCGTTGTGTTTTCGCAGATCGCGTCGCCTGCACTTGGAGATCTGTTCATTAAGCCATCGGTATTCCCTCATAGAGGTTGGAGTCTGCACACATAGTTCTCGTCGATCCCTCATAAGACCTAGAGATAAATATAAAGTATGATTCCAAAAATCACTTACCTCTACAATAGCTTTTTCGTTTTGATTTAATAAATCAATAATAAACTTTGCACGACTCATTTTTACAAAGTGCACAAAATAATACTCAAAAACGCAAGTGGTCAGTGCCGAGAATTAAAGTCACCACGCGCCGCGCTCGTCTCTCTAGCCGCGACAAAATCACTAACTCGCAAGCGATATGTACCTAAATGTAAGGATGCTCGTCGAAGGTATAAAAATAATAACTAAAACATTTTAAGTATTATGGTCATAGCACACATATCAACTCGTAAACGGAACGTAAACGTATCAACTCTTGCATGTCAGTATTCTTTGTATGAAACTCCCTACTGTAAAGCACACTTATCGGATTCGTAACGTAATCGCCTCGCCTCGAGACAAGCTCACGAACCGCGGTACGGTGCGTGGACGACTAGCCGTACCCGCGCTTACGTCTCACCGTACGCTATCCTTCGACTTTCCGTTTCCTCGTGCGCGCGCCACGCCGCGGCTACCGCTGCGTCGGCGAACTGCTGTCATTCATTCCGTCAACCAGCGGCCGGCGAGCCGTAAGCGCGGCGTCGCCTAGCCGTAAGCGCGGCGTCACCTAGCCGTAGCCGAGCTTACGTTAGGTTGACGGCGAGGCGATCCGGTGCCGATCCCTTTCCGAGTTGATATGTCAGCTACGACCATTATTCACAATAGGTCTTTTAATCCATTTTTATTAGAGAAGAAATCATTATGTTGAAATAATGATTTTTCACTTTGGTAGTATTTTACAAAATCATTTAACAGTAAGGAGTGAGAAGTCACTATTTGGAGTTAGTTGATTTTCGCTTTCGAGTATTTTAGCAAAGTGCTGAATTTAATAACTCACTAAATCATTTTAGTGATTATAGTCTACCTAAAAGCCTGCGTATGCATTGAAAATTTAATAGAAAAAGTAATTAAATCGTTTTAGTTCCGACCTACGTAAAGTTTCGATAAGTATAAAATAATTAAGAAAATTTAGTTATTTCTCTCATTTCGCTGTGGGATCCAAAGCATACATTTACTTAATTTTCACATTTCGTAAATCGGAAACGAACGCACTTAGAACATAGATGGTTAGACAGATATTTTGAGAAAAAAAATGTGATTTTAGTGACATTGATAACTCATTTTGGCCCTTTTTCGACTTAGTGACTTTTCGAACTACGGGGACGAAATATTATATTTTTATCAGCAACTAGAGCTCTGCACGCGGCTTAGCTTGTTTTCTGGGAAAATATTCCTTAATTAATGACCTAATTAATGACCTTAATTTAATGACCTTATTATTCCAGATCATGGTCTACCTGTGTGTGCTAAATTTCATGAATATCCGTGCAGTATTCGTTGCGTGAAAGAGTAAAGGTCGATGCATACGTAACGTGTTTTTACCCCGGACGGGACGGGACGTGAAATTTTGGAAACGTCGTTTCATAGAAAATGTAAATGATAGCGCATACACCACGGAGCACCGTTCCCGTCCCGTCCCGTCCACGTTACGTATGCAGCCACCTTTAATATATCCTTAAATCGTCACTAATAAACTTTTACATTTATAATATTAGTAGGAAGATGCGAGCCCTTGCTAAAAGTAACCTGGGACCCATCACTTCTTCTTGTCCAACGTTTGTAAACTTCTAATTGAAGCCAACGAAGATTTAAATTGGATATCAAATACCTACCTAAAAATGTTAATTCACTTACTATGGATTGGTTTTCAATCAATGTTAGCTGGATCTGATGTTCTTCTGTTGCATAAATATTTTTGATTTAGCATCAGGCGTTACTTTTTGAAAATTCATTGCTATTATTATTATTCATGTGTTTCGGTTTGGCCTAATGGTTAGCTGGCAGAGAATGCATAAAGCATTAAGCTCGCCATTTGTACCTCCTTGTATTGTGGTCAATAAAGATTAATTATATTAATTAATTGAGTAAATATAAGTTTTTTAGCATAATATTCGTAGCAAATGTGCCCTGAAAAAGTTCTGTGTTGAGGCGAAGCACGTGTTGGTTCTTGTATGTATGTTAGTGTGTACTTTTATTTGAGTACGTGTATTCTCTTTGTGTGAAGTAGGAATGATCTCCTAGAAGGAAGCAGACGTGTCGAACGAAAAGTTGTGGGAAACGAGATAAATACTAAATTCCAAGAGTATTCATTATTCATTAATCTTCATTAATCTTAGTAAATGTTAGGAACTTTTCTGAATTCAGCAACATTTGAAACGAATACTTTATGAACATTTTTTTACAAGGTTTTCCATTTCAGCTCGATGTGGACCAAAATGGTTTCCGTAACTTTACATCACTGCGCTCGAAGCATCCCGGCGTCAAGTTCATGGTTGCTGTAGGTGGCTGGGCCGAAGGTGGATCCAAGTACTCCCATATGGTTGCCCAAAAGTCTTCAAGAATGAACTTTGTACGAAGCGTAGTTGGTAAGTTGGTTAAATCCTCACAACAAGGCCTTTAATTTGACATAGTAGACGATACGGTTAGCAAAACAGTTTTTGTTAAATTTTTAAATATTTATTTAATTGTTAAATTTTTATTATATTAAATTTTTTTTTACCTGTATAATTCACGGAAATATGAAATAATAAAAACTGTATTAAAAAAAAATGAGAGGTGTCAAAGGATACCCGGATGGAACGAAGTTCCTTTCGATTTAAGTATTGTTTTGTTGTACAGCGCCATTGTAGAAACTTGGAATGTCAAATATGATTTGAATTCAAATAATAAAGAACACTTTGTAAATAGAACATAATATATCATTTTAACATTGAAGTACTAATTACTAGCATATAGAACAGACACCCCGAACACCATGTATGTCCCAATGCATTGGCGCCACGTGGCTTCAATCGTCAATGAATTCGTTCGATTTTGAAAGGAGAACGGAGGCTCAATTTTGAAATTCGAACCTCCTGGGCGGGACACACATTTTGTTCCAGATGTCTGTTCTATGTCATTATACTTCAATGCATTTTAACAAATAATAATAGATGTCGCTACAAAAATGTACTCTGAATCACGCTGTTGAGATTCTTTGCAAAACATATAAGTAATCGACCTAATGACATGAATGTCGGTTCGGTTCGGGTTTATTCAGCCATCTCTGTAAAACTTTCTGAATCACGCAAGCGTGATTCAGAAAGTTGTACAGTACAGCGCCATCTCTGTAAAACTGTCTGAATCACTTCAAAAAGAGGTATGGTCATTCTTAAAATCAAAAAGTGTCGAAATTTTCCGTCTAGCCCTCATTCACAACGCGCGATAAGGAACTTCGTTCCAAAACCAATGAAATATCCACAGACATAAATTGTAAACATGTCTGTGGAAATATCCATAAATTTATTTCCGACACCAAAAGATAATTATGTATTAGAACAAAAGATAAAATGTATTATTGTTAAAAACAAAGATAATCCTTGGCTGCAAGTAACGATGGTAGAGAAGCATCTACGTGATAAGACTTCGTAATATCATTTCCCTGTTGATTTACTAAGGTATATAAAGGTGTAAGTAAATACAAGCACTTCGTTTATAGCAGTAACTCGACGTAGTTATCATAATAAAACGTTCTAAAAAAGCTTCCTTTGAAAAAATTGGTCTATTCTAACGCAAGGAATAAATAAATATTTTGTAATTATAACATAAATATTAAAGTATCCTGGAATCGTTGTAAAAACAACGCTAATTTTATGATGACAAATAGGCTGATCGTCTTTCTAACTAGGTTTATATTCATAGGATACTGTAGAGCTATATTCAATAAAATAATTTTACAATTTGCATGAAAATGTGGCGATGCCCGTTAGTATAGCGGAAACTCTAGTACTCCGTTAAGTCGAATCGTCGCTTATATTATGCAAATAGATATCATATTTTCCAGGGATATAATATTATCCCTTTTGAATGATGTGAGTATGCGATGTTATAATTACTTTATGTAATGGATTTGACCACCTGTTCTTACTAGCACTATTATCTGTTACGGTGTTAATTCATGTAAGATAAGTTTTATATGCATCGTTTAATTAACTTTAAATTTATATCCACATGTATTTTAATTGTAGTTAATTTTAATTTAATGTTTTGGAATGTAACTTATTAATTTTATCTTTCAGATTTCTTGAATAAATACGAGTTTGACGGACTGGATTTGGATTGGGAGTACCCTGGGGCCGCCGACCGAGGAGGCTCCTTCTCGGATAAGGATCGATTCCTGTTCCTAGTCCAGGAGTTGAAGAGAGCCTTCATCAGAGCTGGGAAGAACTGGGAACTTACCGCTGCCGTGCCGTTAGCTAACTTCAGACTTATGGAAGGATACCATGTGCCTGACTTGTGCCAGTAAGTTGAGTGAATTGTTTTATTTGAAAATTTATTCTTTTAGGTAGAGTGGTTACCATGCCGTACCGATTTTCGAAAGGTTCTGGGTTCGATTCGATTTCGATTTGAGAAATAAAAATTTGAATGAGGAGTTAAAAAAATTATTTTTATCTGAGTATGTGTTTAATGTCTTGGTTTGTTGTCCATGGCATTCACGACACGGGATATTTAATGTGGGATGAGATGAGTGTTAGCTGATTTTAAGTTTTATATTATTTAATTTTGTAATGTGACAAAAGTCATTTATCGTCACAAAAAGATTGACTCGACACTGAATTCGAATTAAACTTTAACAGAAGTTGAATAAAAAAACGATAGAATAAGTTTTAATCTTCATGGCAATGTACGTCTAAAGAAGATTGGGGCACTAAGGCGTTCTGACATTAAAGTTCGGAGTTAATAGCATCGTAAAGTTCAATGCAATCGTGACAATTTGATATCGATCTCCTGAAACACTGGCAGTGTTCGACGCCTTCAATTCAAGACCGTGAATTGATTTATTGTGTAACTTCATTTTAACGGTTTATTTACATATTAGATGTTTCAACGTCTTGACACGTCTATCTTCTCCATCAGAAAGGTTATCGTTAGTAGTACAAATCCTTGTATAATATTTCTCTTATTTTGTTGGTGACTTAAGAGCCATTTCGCGGTTAGACGCGCGGAATGAAGAATTTGATGTCAAAAATTAGTATCATAAGAAAGATATTAATGCTGGCAAATGAACTCATAAAATAGATCAATCCTTCATCTTGGATCTTCATTTACCGGAATTTTGAAAATATTAATTTGTTTCTGCGTAACTGTCAATCTAGCATAACTATTTTTCAGCAAAAGGACGACAGAGTCAATTTCATACACTGATTTTCTTTATTAAGTTTTATTAAATTGAGTAAAAAAAAATGTCTAGAGAACACTCATATATTATATTTTGCATTTATTACAAGGGATATACGATTACTATAATATTCGTTTCAAAATTAATTCAATAACATTACCAATTTTCATGGTTTATGCCATGACTTTACCATCGATTTTTGTATTCAATAAAGCGTATTTCCCATCAAAAATTTATGTAGTAATAAAATATGGTCTTTGTCGAATATGACACGTAATTTTTTTTTTATCTTACTGCAAAAAATAATTTATTAAAACGAATTTACTTTACCATATAAAGATACGCACTGGCGCGAAATCAAATCAGTCGTGCGGCAGCACTCTTGGACGTCGGACCTATGTCAATTTTTGCTTTAGCCATCTAAGGAATAGATTTCGTAAAAGTAACGTAATTATATTGCCATTGAACAGTCTTGATCACGTGAGAATTTTTAGTTACAGTCAATTGTATTATTTTTAGTTTTCTATAATTTTCAGGGTTTTGTAGTCAAATCGGAATCATGTCTAGTCCGTTCGTTATTTCAACCGGCCGGCTAGCCCGTCCGGCCGTCCGTCCTTCCGTCCGTCCGTCTGTCCGTTCCGTATGATTTTTTCTTCGTCTACCCCTTAATGTGGGGTATCGTTGAAAAGGTCTTTCAAAAATATTATAGGTTTCAAAAGACCATTTTTCAATTCAGGGGTCCGTTTACGTAATATTCTGCTTTAAACATCTTTGGTTTGAAGAAAACAATAGAAATTAAGTAACTATTTCTTTCCAATTTATGTAGTGTAAGTAGTAACGGAGAAAATCACGAACATACATATGTACAAAATATAACTATATCTATATTAATCTATACTATTACTATTGTAATATTATAAAGCTGAAAAGTTTGTTTGTTTGTTTGGTTGAACGCGCTAATCTCAGGAACTACTGGTTTGAATTGAAAAATTCTTTTTGTATTGGATAGTTCATTTATCGAAGAAGGCTTTAGGCTATCGGATTTTTGGAAATTCAACCCCTATTGGGTTGGAAGTCACTGCTGTAATTTGAAATAAAACATTGTCCGTTTTTAGACATTAGTTACTGTTTACAGTATTTAGGTTTTTTGTTATATGTGTAAATTACATATTTACATAGAAAAAAAAAAAATAATTATAACTTGTATACACATACCCTTTATTTATACAACTTTTAGATCAATCTGTACTTTATAGAGTTCCGTACCCAAACGGTGTCAACGGGACCCTATTGCTAAGCCAAAATGTTGGAATGATAGAAGCTCCGACATTAGTCAGCTATAGTCACTTATTATTAGTCAAAGATAATACATTCGTTGTTTGGAAACTCTCGTGCACCCAAGTTCCGTCAACTCCCCAAAACTCACGTATCTCAAATACACAACACAAATACAAATCACCCTCTCATTTTTTCCCTTCACAACCCCTCGCCTCCCCCTATACCCCCCCCCCCCTCAGTTCTTCACCTAAAAGTGGAATTTTGCGTCGTGATGAGGCATCCGGGCAAATACCGCACTCATCAGGTAGGCGCAGATCGGCAGATCAGGATATCGGGATATAGATTTTTGGAAAACCGGAAATCCCGGATATCTCGGAGACGGTGCGTCCTAGACAAGTTTAGACGGAAATTTCAACCCCCTTTAGTAAACCCCCAAACCTTATTGCTAAATCTTACTGAACCCACTTTTACCCCCCCCCCTCCCCAAATTTTCCTAAAATACCATATATCTCCTAAACGGTACGTCCTAGACGATTTCCGACTGAATTTCCATCCGCCCTGTGGAACTCATACTTGCAACATTACCCAATCTTATTGGGCCCAACCTTAACCCCCCCCCCCCTCCCAAATTTTCCGAAAACTCCTTATATCTCCTAAACGGTGCGTCCTAGACGATTTCCGAAAGGATCGAGTAAAAGTTGTAGCCCATAAAAAGATTGACATTTTATGTGCCATACATTTTTCTTGTAGAGCAAGTGGTTTGGGAGGAAAGTGCGAATTTCGTTTCTCATAATTTATTATACTAGACTATTGTCAATATTTTGTTTTGTAAACCAACAGAAAACAATAAAGAATTCGTTTTTAACATTCAAAGAATAGTGTTCTGAATATCTTCTTTTTAAAGCTGTAATCATTTTTGTGTATGGATTGTATTTACCTTTATTTTTACGTTATCTTTTGTATCACGGTAATGATTAGGGTATCGAAAACCGATCCTGTTTTAAATTACCGGGATTTTCGGTACTCGCCTATGCTGGAACCGGGATTCCCGGGATTTTCAGTTCTTTCGGGATTATTTTACCACGGCTTTCCCCGCGTGAAAATAGTTAGTATCGCGTTTCCTATTTTATCTCTCAGGAGCATTAAATAGGGAAAAACTGTTTTCTACCCAAATCCGTATAGTCGTTTGCCGTGATTGAGTAACCATCATACTATACCTTACATGCAAACATAAGTTTCGTATTAATTGTATGAAAGCAACACAATTGTATTGCACAATTCAGCACTGCTTGGACGAGAAAAAAGAGTTAAATCATCTTCATTTATATTAGAAAAATATCGATCTGGGTTGTGTAAATAATATTATATTAGTATAGCTGCTTCATGTAGCCGACGTTCTGAATATCTTCTTTTTATAGCTGTAATCATTTTTGTGTATGGATTGTATTTACCTTTATTTTTACGTTATCTTTTGTATCACGACGCGACATATTTTTATTTCCCAAAAGTTCAGAAAATCCCGGTTCTTTTATTTTGTTTCCCGGTTCTTTTATTTTGTTTCCTGGTTCTTTTGAAAAGTACCGTATTCCTTTGTAAATCCCGGGATTTTCGGTTCCGGGATTTCCCGGTTCTATACCCTCCGATTGATTTGAATTTAGGTATACCTATGTATTTCGACGCGCTGCGAATATCGCAGGCAAAATGGACGCATATTGCATTTTATAGATCACCTTGAAAAAACGTGATTTTTAATTTTTCACGTTGATTTGCCAAAATATTGATTTTTGCAATATGCATCTATTGGACATCTTTATTGTGATGTACCTAAGTAGGTACCTAAAATGTATTATGTAAATAAGTTACCGATAATGGTACTACTACATTGTACTCTTAATTGTTATATAAACTTATATTGTCACAAACCAGATACATGTATGTGGTCACAAAGTGTATAATTAAAATTATATGTTCATAATTTTAAAATTTTTACGTTTGAAAGTATCAAGAAGATTACTCGCACAGAACTGAGGTCAAGCGCGACGCGAGCCGCGCGAGGCAATATCACGCCGCGGAGCCGCTTCAAATACCTATAGTTTATCAACCGAGTTTTGCGAAATGGCTCTTAAGACTTATACATATAGTGATCAAATCCAATGGCTTGTATTGATCTTAAAGCAAAAGAACGGCAGAGCTAAAAGTTACTACTTATAAAGTAATATATGAACCAGTAAGAGTCCAATTAAAATAATTTTAGGCCTTATTATAGGCTACCGACGTCTCTTTTACATATAATTATTTACTTCCCACATAATTTTAAGTGGTGATCTAATTATTGTAAACTCTGTTTATTAACAGCCTTTCTACTCTCTATTGGCCTTAAATTTTAATGCTATATCTATAGGTACTAATATTATAAACAGGGAAGATTTGATTGTTTGTTTACATTGAATAGGCTCTAGTGTCCGACCGAAGCTTCGGCTTCGGCCACCTTCGGCCAAAAAAGCACTTTCGGCCAAATCTTCGGCTTCGGCCAAAAATTTGCCGAAGGTTTGGCCGAAGCCGAAGGTTTGCTAGTTGTCAAATATTGAAATTTACTGAACGATGCTAGAGCGAGACGGAGAGTGTGCAGAGCAGCAGAGTTTCGCCGCGCCTTTTATTTTGACAATATTTTATTACCTACTTGTATATGTTGGTCACTCGGCTCGTTATTGGGCTAAATCTCTAAAGCTCTTACAATATGTATCTAGTATATTCTGTGATCAACGTAAATATCGTATTTCTCAAGGTCAATGACACCTTCGGCTTCGGCTTCGGCTTCGGCCGAAGGTTTTGGTGAATACCGATTAATCGGCTTCGGCTTCGGCTTCGGCCAGAATTGCACCTTCGGTCGGACACTAATAGGCTCCGAGACTACCGAACCGATTCGAAAAATTTTTTCACTGTTGGGAAGCTACACTATCCCCGGGTGACATAGGCTATATTACATTTTTCTTACTGTTATTCCCGAAGAAAAGCGAGGGCGATTTCTTAGTAAAATTGGCGATTAATAATTTCATCTTTTTACGTGCAAACTGCATAGAATACTACTTTTCCATGGAAAAAGAGACTTCTAAAAGGAACTCGATTAGGATGTAGCCAAGGAAGTTTAATAATGCAGCCGCTTTCCTTGCTTCCGTGCCAATTTTTAGTTATTTTTGCTATTTGTGGTAGTTGCCAAGTGGCAACAAATTGTTTTTCTATACTATTTTCAAACACTTGAAATAAATAAACTTTTTTATTCATCGAGACAGCTAATTGTCATGCAGAAAATATGTTAAAAAACGACATACCTTTGTTTGTTCTAATGCAAGAACAATACTTGTTTTGATACCTTTAATCACAGACATAATCTATGTCTGTGCCTTTAATTATCCATGCCACATGGAATTCTAGGCCCGTAATAATAAATTGATCTTAAAATCTCTGGGATCTCAAGATTTGGTTTGAGATGCTGAAATATGGGAAATTTTATATAAAATGTCGACGCTTGAAAAGAAAAATTGACTAAACGGCATTGAGCTAACATTACAGGAGAGCAGTTTATAGTTGAATTTTTAGAAAAGTTGTTGTATATGCCACAATAAAAAAAGGAAAATAAGAATAAAATATGGATTCCAAAACAGTAAGAATAACGTCGGTAGGAGGATTACAAAAATATTGATTTTTTTCTAAAAATTCCAACTTTAAACTGCTCTCCTGTAAAGTTAGCGCAGTATCGCTTTGTCAATTTTTCCTTTCAAGCGTCTCTTGAGAAAAGATCGATTTATTAATACGGGCACCAGTATGAGGGTATGAGTGTGTAAGCTAAAATTCTTGTTAAGTTAATTTGAACTATTGTTTCGCAGAGAGTTAGACGCAATTCACGTAATGTCGTATGATCTACGCGGCAACTGGGCCGGATTTGCTGACGTTCATTCTCCGCTGTACAAGCGTCCCCACGATCAATGGGCTTACGAAAAACTCAATGTGGTATGTATTTTTTACTATTGGATGTTGATTACCTTATTTATTTTATGTTTCACTGTTTTCTCCAATTACGAGTACATTATCTCCTATTCTGAAATTAATCACGATAATAATTGATTACAGTATTATAAGCTTACGCAATCAATATTCTTTCAGTAGACATTTTCATAAAAAAAAATCCATTGACGAAATACGATGAGTATTGACAATCTGTAACACGCCGTAGATTTTTCTATTTTTCCATTGACGAAATACTTATCTATTGACTTAAGAGTTAGAAAGCTGAAACACCTAGATGTGTTTCTAAATTTATGCCTGATTAATCACTCAGCCTCAGAATAAGTAATGAATGAATGTTCCCAAGAGAATTAAGAGAATTGTCGTAGACCCATTTAAATAACGACATTCTGATGAAAGATTACGAAACAGGTATTAAAATGTAATGGTATTAAAATAATAAATAAATACCCTTGTCAAATATGTCAGAAGGTTTCAAGGAACATTTGAAACCCGAAAATTTATTATCATCGCATCTGGGAATTGAGATGTGAATTATTAAAACTTTCAGAACGATGGTTTGAATCTCTGGGAAGAAAAGGGTTGTCCGTCTAATAAGTTGGTCGTCGGGATTCCTTTCTACGGTCGCTCCTTTACCCTTTCTGCGGGGAATAATAACTATGGGTTGGGGACTTACATCAATAAGGAGGCAGGTGGCGGTGACCCAGCTCCTTATACGAACGCTACAGGCTTCTGGGCCTACTACGAGGTAAGTTTTGACATCTGTAGAACCTATGTCACTTTGCAAACCTCTATGCTGATATTGGAATCATATTTTTTTGTAAGGGACTACATTCATTTCGATAAATGATTTGAATTTCTTGTTAGATAAGGAACAGAAAAAGCAATTGCTAATTTACAAAATGAATCACTAATTTGCTATATGCCATTTGAGCAGTTATTTGCAGTGAAACATGATAATATTTTTTTGAAGTCACTTTATTAAGAACATGTCATTTTTGTTCTTTAAAGTATCGGTCTACTGTGGCCGTTCGAAAGTCATGATTGCTGATAATTATGTATTATCTTAAGATACTTAATGTGCCCTACAAGCAAACAAACTTTAGATTATTAACTCAAACTTTGGTAACGCGACTTTTACCTACTAACCACTGATAAACTTGATAAGTCTTTGGGTATAAATCTTCCATACAGTATTGAAGGATAATTATGTTTAACAGATCTGTACTGAAGTAGACCAGAAAAACTCAGGTTGGACAAAGAAATGGGATGAGCATGGAAAGTGCCCTTACGCATACAAGGGAACTCAGTGGGTTGGGTACGAAGACAAAGAAAGTGTGGAGATCAAGATGAACTGGATCAAAGAGAAGGGCTACCTGGGAGCTATGACCTGGGCCATAGACATGGATGACTTCCGAGGTCTGTGCGGTGAAGAGAACCCTCTCATGAAGTTACTGTACAAACACATGAGGTCTTACACTGTACCTCCGCCGAGAACTGGGAACACTACCCCAACTGTAAGTATATTATTTCATATATGTTTTCATGTAAATATAGTATTATTACTTACTGGTATTATGTTCCAGCTTGGCTAGCTATGTACTACGTTCTTCAGTCAGGTCTTGAGAGCCAGCGTCTCCTTTCTTTTCTCCTCTTTGGCCATTTGGCTCATTTGCTCGTTTTCGGCTATATACATCTTATATCTACACAGAAAAGAAAAATATTATATACGTTATAATATTTCCAAAAGTTATAAAGTCTATGTTGTAACTTCATCATTTCCATACTTGAAGGTAAGTCTATTGTGCAACCAAACGTAGATACTAATCATTATGGTTGTAAGTTATTTTAATAGTATTATCAGTAAGAGTAAATTGAAAAGGAGGATCTGTCGGGTTGTTGCGGGCTGTGATTATGTAGATCTTAATCAAAAACAATAAAACCTATTTTTTAAAATTTATTTATACCTATACGTATATCTGATACACTTATGCGCGTCATTTTTTGTAATCAGTTAAACCATTGATAATATAAAATTATAATAAGGGGATCACAATTAAATTTTTAATTTAAACAACGATTTTAGAAATACTGAATGAAAACCTTTTTAAAATGTCATACCTAATGGTTTAACTACAAAACTAGTTTTTAATAAAACGGTCTCTTGAAGTGCTTGAATCACTTGGCTGCGATATACTCTTAGCTACGATTAGATAGCCTACCGGTGATATAGGGTTAATTGAGATACTAGATATTAACTTGTGTTGCTAATCGCGTATTCAAAACATTGCCGGTTGAAAGTTTGATGTATAGAATGCCTAGGCAAAGAAATATTTTATGAGAAAAAATAAATATTTTACAGTTCTGTTACCTCAGGCCTTTTACATTCTGTAGATAACCCAGATGATCTAAAAATGCCAAATTATATAATTAAGATGCCAATAACATAATATTTAAATATTCTTTTGCCTTGTTTACTCAATTAACCCTTATTTAAATGTCATACACTTATATTGCGAAAGTCGATGAGACTTACAACGACTTATTAAGTTTTGTAACAAGGTGCAAAACTTACTTACGACGTCAAATAAGGTTTATGGCTAAAACTTACCTTTGAATTACTTAGTAAGATATTTAGTTACATAAAAAAGTTTGTACAAGTTGTCGACTTATGAAACTTTTTATTTCGAATCAAAATAGCGCGACAAAGCCTTCAAACTTAACTAGGGTTATTATTGTTCGATTCGAGTTATAATATACAGGTTGACTGTATAGTCAACCTGTTAGAACCAGTTGTTGTAAATTGGCATAAAAACATTAGATATCACTTTTAATTTTGTTTATAAACAGTGGCTAATTAATTTAAAAATTCCACAGATCTAAGTAACTTAATTGAAAGACATGACAAACTGTGCGATTGCTTCACCTTATTAAAACTTCAGAATAAACAGAGAGAAATCATTTGCAAGAAATGAAGTCTCATTATACTGTAATCTTTTCTTTATTCTTCTTTTGATTATTCTTTGTGCAATTCAACTTTGAATAAATAGGAAATATGAACTCTATGCACAAATAATAAGGTGCTATTCTAACGCCCCAAATCAGAGTCACTAATGGTTACTTAAATCACTACTTAGTACAGAGTATGGTGATTCATTACTATGTAGTGATTTAAGTAAATGTAGTGACTCTGAGTTGGGCCGAAAGTCTATTAGGTACATCGATGTATAAATAGGCCGATGGTTTGCATGTGTGAGAATCGTATGCATTTTTAACACACTTTTATTAGCTTGACCTGTATCATGTATGTACAATGAATGTATGTAACGGAATCTTTGAACGTAATTCTCACCAATTTCAAGACGCGTGATCAGCTTGAAAATTTTTTTTTCAGCGTGTTATTTTTTTTTTTTTAAACTATAATTATTTATTTTATTTCAAAGCTACGTAGATTGCTCGCCTTGTATACACATATAGTATATAGTAGATACACATATAGTAGATATAGTATACACATAATGTAAAATCTGTCTATGCACACTTGTCCAGTGTCCACCATTCGACTATAGCCCATGTGAGAAAAGATTGGACCCATCTGTGGGCTCCCCTGCCTAAATCCACTTTCTAGTAGGTACTCTGTAACTGTTGTAATGTCATTATTCGTATACATAGTTGCCTTGGTATTTTTGTTAATCTCTTTCTTATAAAAGTAATATAACTTCTAATATAACTTATTTTATGATAATATAATTCGATAATAACATTTGGAACGGTGATCTGGATGTATACTGAACTGCTGACCTGTAACCATTGTTATCAATAAAGTGACTATATGACTATATGTCGACTAAAATTACTTGCAGCCGGAATGGGCGAGACCGCCATCCACGCCAGCGGATCCATCCGAAGGCGCCCCTATCCCGACAACTACAACAACATCTGCGCCAACAACTACAAGGAAACCACAAAGCTCTTCAACAACAACTACAACATCAACTACTACAACAACTGCAGCACCAGCTCAGAAACCACCTACCGTAGCCCCTACAAAACCAGATATTGAAGAACAACCAGCGGTATGTTTTCTTTCAATAATTCTATCATTTAAGAAAGCCATAGATTTAGGCCAGCACAAATAGATCCGCTTACAATTTAAATTATTAGTTCGTAAATACATTAAACTACCTGTACGTGCATGCTGTGTTTGCCTTAAAAGGTTAAACACATAGTAATTAAAAATAGTTATAAGCTTGATTTGTATGTTGAGTGTTGTAACCACTGGCAGACTTAAATAAATAAATAAATATCTATATATCGCACCCTCAGTGGAAAAAAGCATAAATCGTCTTACGTTGAATTTTAGTTGTTAATATGATTGGAAAGATGGACAAAAGCTGCATAATATGCTCAATTTTTTTCAAATTTTTATCATTAGGATAATCTTGACGGTTTTGTGCAAGAAATCGTAATGTAATCCTTTGACTACTTACTAATATTTTAACAGTTTTTTTGCTCTCCTGTAAAATTGCAATTTTCATCTTATGCCTTTTTTCCACTGAAGGTGCGATATGTAAGAGTCTCCAAGTTCGATACTGGCCGGAGCAGGTTAAGTGACAGATAATTAGTGTTTGTTCACCCAAAAGACTGTGGATTTTTTTGTGGTTAATTGTATATTATGTCCATGCTATCCGCTTCTCGGGGTATTTCTAATGTATTATAGAAGTATGAGTGTGTAAACGTTTATAAATAGTCTGGCCAGGAACTTTTCAGCCAACGCACTCGCGATGTATTTTTAGCATACTAAAATGGATATAAAATACTTTTCATTCAATAAGCAGATGGGTCTTATAGTGTAATAACTAATAAGCCGTCGATCCCACGAAGATCCATGCACTGTATTGGTCCCGTCTGTAATCTTTAATTGTCGATAGGCATTCCCTAACGTGTAATTTTAATATTAGGTACTGTATAATTTGTCAAATGTTTTCATTGGTCTTTAATTTGATACTTTGAGTGCATCGTCCTTTATTTTATAACAGCTATTAATATAGGAATTGAAGTTTCAATGCCAGTTCTAAGTTTTAGCGATATTAATTGTAGTTACGAAAATACCATTTGGAGACATTTAACGATAATACCCAGTTTCCGATTGTCTAAAGTTTGTTTCTGTATTACAGTTTGTGGAATGTTACTACTTACATATACTACATATTGATATTTAAGTGTAGGCAGTCGTGACGTGATTTGAAAACAAAGTTAACCTTTGCGTATCGGTAATTGTAGTCTAAAAGCCAATTTTGTATGAGTAGGTACATTATTGTCTAAAGACGTGAAGAATATTGAGTTAGTGTTGTTTGTTCGTCGACAAAATTTTATTTGTTTCATATTTTCTTTTGAACTCCTTACAAAGTGTAAGGAGCTCCATCCAACTTTGTTAGTGTGCAGCTGGCTAATCAACTTTTTGACGGTAGTTCGAACTGTTATGACCCTTTTTTAATTGCTCGAACTGTTATGACCCTGTTTAATCGCTACTATCACTGAAAACAAGAAGTACCTACAGGACCTAAATTTTCCATGACATAACCCGAATAGCGCTATACATATATTGTACATTCACGATTTTGGACTTAACGTAGAATAGCTTTATCGGCAAAATGTAAGTTTTCCTTTTCTCTTAACTAACATCTAGGTAAATAAAATTACAAGCGTTTTTACCGCCTTTCTGCCTAAATCATCCATGAAACATTTACGTGTTTCGATTGAAGTTTTGCTGAGCTGGTTAATCACAACCTTCGGCTTCCTTCTTGTTCGGCAATAATTTGTAGTATTATGGTATTACTTTTAAAAGCAGTGATAGCCTAGTGGTTAGAACGTTAGTCTTTCACGCAGGGGCCCGAGTTCAAATCCTGGCACGTACCTCTAATTTTCAAATATTATGTGCGTATTATAAGTTAATTATCACTTGATTCGGTGAAGGAAAACGTCGTGAGGAAACCTGCACACCGGAGAGTTCTTCATAATCTTCTCAAAGGTGTGTGAATCCAATTCGCACTTGCCTAGCGTGGTAGACTATGACCTTACCCGTCACATTGTGAAAGGAGATGCCGAGCCCAGCAGTGGAACAATTATGGGTTGTAGCTTTGCTTGGTATTACCTTCAGTTAGTAATGGATGTGTTGGGCGGTTGGGCACAATGTAAACACCACCAGACCCTTATCATGTATGATAGACCTAAATAAAAAGAAAAGAAGTAACAGTTTTGCTTCTTGATTGCTAACTATGTTTTTTATTTCTATTCAGGAGAATGAAGTGGACAACCCCGATATCTGCAGCGGTGACGCGGACTACATGGCTGATAAAAAGCGTTGTGATAAGGTAATAATTACGTATTAACAGCATTATTTAGAACGAATTGTTTATCACTCACATTAAGAGCCACACTCATTCAAAAATTATTTTTCTAATCTTAAAAACTAGTAACCGCATTGCTTCGAGTACCTAAGTCGTAATTTCCGTATCCCTAGAAGCAACTACTTTTTATCCGGAAAAATTATAAGTATAATACTTAATAATGTAGCCTATATAATAATATAGCCTTCCAGCCTTCTTCATGAATGCGTCGCGGTTATCATACATAAAAAACCGGACAAGTGCGTGCCATGTGCAATGTGGGGTTCTGAAGTAATAAGTTTATCGACTATTACTCATAACTATTTATGCTAACATAGCCGTGTTGTTTTCCTTGTATTATAAATTCATCATGTACCCTATTTTTGAGAATTTTTCACTAGTCCAACTCCAACCGTTTAGCCAGTAGGGACAGACTTTGTTCGGACAGACAGACGGACGACAGACGGACGGAAATGAGAAAAATAAATAAATAAATAATAAATAACGCTTCACACTCATAGCCCCACACTAGGATTCCCTGTGTCGTGGGTGCCATGGACAACACACAAGACAAGGACATTCACACCCAGACCAAGAACAGAAATTCAAACTCATCATTCAAATTTCTGCCTCGCTGGGAATCGAACCCAGGACCCTTGGCGCGGCGATCCGGCATGGTAACCATTGCGCCACAAGGGTCGTCATAAATATAAGTATTTATATTTTACTTCGGAACCCTAAAAACGCAGTGGCAGTTCACTGAATTAATTTTAAGTCTCTCAAAGCAAACACATTAGAACCACAGATATAGATAGTAAATACATGTCTGTGATTAGATCATAGTCATGTTCAAATTATTCAATACACGTTGCAAACAATACAGTTGGTTAGTTATCTCATAGAGAATCATAAACAGTAGTAACTATTTCCGAAGTGCTTAGATTACATTGCTTCAAATTGATAGCAGTAACGCGAAGCGAATAGACCCATTTGCAGTTAACGTATCATTAGGCACTACGTATCTAGCAACGCTGCATAGCCCAACAATAGTTGTTAAATATCTAGATATTAGGGTAGATCCTAGGGTGCTCTTACTTCTGAATGGGATAAATTGGTCGTGGTTAGCTTATGTATTTGGAGGATTAATTATCTAATAGGAGTAATTATCTTAATAGCACAGACTTATAAAAAGAACCAGACGGAATGTCAGCAACAAATTCAGTGAGGCACCCATAGTAATACTAACTCCTCTATTCGTACAAGTATCACACGCACACATTATTAATCGGCCGCCATCACCGCATCGGATTGGTCGGACCGCACTAAAAATTACGCACACATGGTAAGCGGGCGGCGTCACTCTCGATAAGACAAGGTGACGACTGGTTTATTTTCTCGTCTGTGCTTTATAGTAACTATCAAATAACTCCTTTTAGACCAATTTAAGTGCCACATGTAGAGAACACACAGTCCTTTCCCTGTCATTGCGCAGTATCATAAACTTTAATTTTTTTTTCAGTACTGGAGATGCGTGAATGGAGAAGCCCTGGAGTTTACCTGCCAGCCTGGCACGGTATTCAACAATCGACTTAACGTTTGTGACTGGCCTGACAATGCAGACCGGGATGACTGCTCTTAACTGCCAATAGATTTTATTCAAGCACCATGAGGAGCGGTAAAGAAATAATTGTTAAATAATGTGACCAGCGATAAAACTAGAATCCTTGGAACAAATGAATTGTTAGATATTAAACAAGGTAGTAAATAATGCAGTGGGTTACATCCAAGATCTATTGTTACTTGTAGTTCGTAATAGATTCAAGTGCTCGATCGAGTGGTAGCTCAAATCAAACCACTCGATGAAAATAGTAGAAATCAATGTAAAAAATAACTGCATTAATTAAATAAAAAAATTAAAACTATTAAAAATCAGCATTGTGAATTAAAAAATTCTATTATAGATTCAAAACTTACATCGAATCGAAAATTTTGGGGGTTCTACGCAGACGAAAGCCACCATGAAGACCACTTGATTTTGTAATTTGAAGTGAGGTAGTGAAATTTGTCATCGTTAAAATAATCATCGCCATAAAGCTATGCTAAGTTTATGCTCAAATCATTAAATTAAACCCTGAATTTAAATTTAATTAAAAAGCTACATGTGTTTAGTACATAGCTAGTACGTAACTATATCAATTTTACAGAATTTTTCTTTTGTTACAGTTAATAATGTATATAAATATTACGAAACTAAAACAATTTCATTCATAATTTTAAAATTATGTTGGGACAGACTCCCAACTAAATAAGCGTACATACTATGTTTCAAATCGTTTTACAATTACACGTACCTACCTAAGTCTGAAAATAATTTAAAATGTGTATAAAACTTACTTAGTTGATTCGAAAAATTGTTTCATCGATGAATCTAATAGTAGATACTATTGTTAAGATAAAGAAGAGGATATGTTATAATATTTTTATTTTCATAGCACAGTATTGTGGTTTAACTATGAATTTTTCTGTATTTGAAGATTGTGTTATATCTAGTAAGCTAAAAATATCAAATGAATGGTAAATTTGTAAGTCCGGTTTTCCAGTTTATTTATAAGATTTTCACTCGGCGCATCAGACGCCGCAGTGGCTTAGGTTATTCTATTTATTTTAATCGAAGCTAATAAAATACTCGATAAAATTCAAGTCGTTTTATTCGCCAAGGAGTTAACAACGAGGGAAACGTTTCATTTAATTATGAAGAGAAGCATCTTTCAGAATGAAAAGAAAATATTTTCTCATTTCTGTTGCAATTTATTGATCATTGAGAGAGATAACTTCTTACTAACGAGTTACCTACCTGATGGTAAGTGGTAAGACAGGAATTATTTATTTACTCTTTTACGCGATTTCACCTGTGGAAGAGTGGTTTCAGGTTTCATAAACATTATACATATTATAAGCGTCTAACTAAATCATCACATGAGAACTTACAATCGGGATAAAATCTATCCTATTTTTAAAGTCTCTGGACATGGTCTGTATGTGCGCCAAATTTCTTTTTATTCTGTGCATCTCCGCACATGATAGTAATCCAAACGTCCAATCAAGCAAACTTTCGCATTTACATCAATATTCATTTATTAGGTATGATTTACCTGATTTTGTTTTACTCTTTATTAACCCTCCACGCAAAAAGAGGGGTGATATAAGTTTGACATGTCTGTGTGTCTCTCTCTGTATGATTGTAATGCAGTGTTTTTCTTTTAAAGCTTTTATCTACAATTTATGATGATCTTTTCAGGCTTTTTTTCAAGCTCATTTTTGGTGAAAATATGTCGTGAGGGTGAGTGTATGTTTTCAAACCTAAAAGTTACAGTTTATGTAGGTAATCCTGGAATCGATGCAAAAATCTGGCATTCGAGTGTTATCTCGCCGCCATGTTCTGGAAGTGCTCGAGATTTAACCGGAGCTAAGCTAACGATTCTCGTAACTAAAACCGCGTGGTTTGGAGAGGCCGCCCAAGGAAAGTGCGCTGTGGGTCCGTCGCAGCCGCGCGGGCGATCGTCCTCAGCGCACGATACAAGAAGCGTCGCCTGACAACGAGCGCGTGACGTCACGTGCTGCAGACCTTCTAACTAAAGCTAGCGATCTTTAAACAGTAGTGGCATCACACTAAAGAATACACTTCCAACAGAATTACTGCTCGCTGTGTATATATACTCAGTAAAGTAAAAACTTTCTATACCGCGATTCAAGTTTCAAACTATTTTGATTGAAAATACTCATTTTGTTTCAATAGATTTTTTTCACAATTACATATTTCAGTATTGTTGTTGTTAACCATCCGTTCATATATTTATTACTAAATATTATTGTTTATAACAAAAGTTATAGCATGTTGGAAAAAATTACGCGTGAATTTCTTAACAGCGCCATCTCTCGCCGGCGATTGTAACTACTTTTACAAGATATGAACCGCCCTTGGTTCATATCAGTGATTCCTACGACGTGGCTGTCGGCTAATAGAACTGGCGAGCAACACCGTAATAATTATCTAGTATCTAGTAATATTACACGAACCATTTGGATCCACTTTTGACGCCATCATAACTCGAAAACTATTTTACATAAACCTGTCAAACTTAGGTCATTTATTGAGACTTGCGAAATACATATTCTTCGTGTTTCAAATTTCATAAACACTGAGGTCTATGAGTGTAAAGCATTTAATATTGCAATGTCAACGTTAGTAACAACATCAAATATTAAAAAAAACGGCTCCATTAATGCCATCCGTTCAGGAGTTACATATTTTGTCTTTAAGATACCACCAGGCCCTAAGTTGCTAAATAATGTACTAGTTTTGAAATGTTAACGATAATAACAACAAATACCAATACAAATACAAATATTCTTTATTGTTCACCAATTTCAACACAATAAAAAGATATAAAAATATGAAAACAATCGGCGGTCTTATTGCTAATCAGTAATTACTTCCAGACAACCTAAATAGCGGAAAATTTATTTAATTTATTTGACAACAATTATCAATTAAGCGGTTTCATTAACCCTAACATTGAGGAGACCTACTCTGTATTCCCAGAACCCATCATCAGATCCTCATTGAATTTGAGTAGCAGCAACGTAGCAAAATTCCTAACATTATAAAAAAAAGAATCATCAAAGTTGCTTTATAAAGAACGAATGTATTTCGGTAACAGGTCTATTTTCCGGGATAAAAAGTATTCTATCTTTTAATTTAGGTCAAGGACTATGTGTGTGTCAAAGGACCCCGCACTAATTGTTTGAAAATTGTGTTTCAGCGGATTGGTCTGAATTTTTGGTATGTTGTAGCCCTAACCGTACTGATCAAAAGTCCCAATGGGCACGACCCCCCCAAATGCGTATTTTGTCCTCCAGGGGGCACTTTCCCCCAAAGTCTATTTATTCAATTTCTTCGGAATCATTCTGAATTTTTAGTAAGTATGTTGTAGTCCTAATCATGCCAAACAAGAGTCCCAATGGACACAACCCCCCCTAAATGCGTATTTTGTCCTCCAGGGGGCACTTTCCAACCAAAGTGTATTTATTCGATTTCTGCGAAATCATTCTGAATTTTTAGTATATTGTGCCAAACAAGAGTCCCAATAGGCACGAACCCCAATATTGCGTGTGTTCTCCTTCGTGGGGCGCTAACCCCCCCCCCCCATGTTTTATTTATTTGATTTTAGCGGAATAATTCTGAATTTTTGGTATGTTGTAGTTCTAACCGTGCCAATCAAGAGTTCCTATAGGAACGAACCGTATTCCGTAGGCGTATTTCCGCCATCTGGAGAAAGAAAAACCCCCCAAAGCTTTAATAACACTAAAAATCTTAAACAACAAGATCTGGATTTTAAGTATGAAGAAAAATGTTGAAGTTCACACGAAAAATAGGGCATTAAGGACTTTCAGGATTTCTGAATAAATATATGCAGGTAAGAGATCCTGCCCATTAGGGATTTACATTGCATTAGTAAGGGCTACAACATACTTAAGAATTCGGAATGATTCCACTGATATCACATGAATGAACTTGGTAGGGGGAGGTTGCCCCTTGCGAAAAAAACGCTCAGAAAGTTATTGAAAAAATGTAGGTTTTAAATGAATTTGCTTTGGGGGGTTTTTCTTTCTCCAGGTGTTGGAAATACGCCTACGGAATACGCTTCGTTCCTATAGGGACTCTTGATTGCCACGGTTAGAACTACAACATACCAAAAATTCAGAATTATTCCGCTAAAATCAAATAAATAGAACATGGGGGGGGGGGGGGTTAGTGCCCCCGGAAGAAGAACACACGCAATATGGGGGGTCGTGTCTATTGGGACTCTTGTTTGGCATGATTAGGACTACAATATAACAAAAATTCAGAATGATTCCGAAGAAATCGAATAAATAGACTTTGGGGGAAAGTGCCCCCTGGAGGACAAAATACGCATTTGGGAGGGTCGTGCCCATTGGGACTTTTGATCAGTACGGTTAGGGCTACAACATATCAAAAATTCAGACCAATCCGCTGAAACACAATTTTCAAACAATTAGTGCGGGGTCCTTTCATCCATATCCATTCAGCCATTTTTGCGTGATGGAGTGACAAACATCCAAACTTTCGCATTCATAATATTACGAGAAGTAACATTAGTCTGATGTTTCACAAAATATGCGAGTACTTAATTCTGTGTTCCTTTTCCAAGAAAGTAATTAAGTAGTTCTAAGTAAACGTCTTTTTACGTATCTTGGAAATGGTTTATAATTATCATTCTTATTAATGCCTAGAGGCAGTCTACCAGTCAGCCCTTGGTGTTCTGAAAATGTGCGTTAGGCGTATAAGCAAAATAAATTGATAATATGAATGATACTTGGAAATTATATATGGAATAAAATAACATAAGCCAAGAAAAACATTAGGTACTACTATACTCATATTCGGAAGTATGAATTATATTTTACCTAAGTGATATTATAAACCTCTTCACATTATATAACGGCAAATTGTCAGAGCTAACATTGTAGATCAATCTTTTCAGGATGGTTCTTGAAAATTAGATTATCAGAATTCGAATATTAGATACCATTTATTCTGTAGGTATAACTAATTTCTAGGTCAATTGAAATTACCAAGGATTTTTTAAAACACTCAAATGAAATAATGAATATTTATTACAAATTATTGTATGACGAATTTTCTAATTACTTAGTTCAAGACATTTTTTCAAATTAAAAAAATATAATTTGGTCCATTTGGAGAATTTTATTATATAAATTGAACACGACAGAGAAATAAAGAGATGCGAGATGAGCTTAGATGAAGATAATATTGTTTTAAAAAAAGAAAAACTTTTTATTACAAATAATCAACTCAAATTAAATTTCAAAGTAACTGTTGTCAACGATTTCTTTATATTAAAATTATTATCTACTGCGTGTCCTCCACTTCGTACGTGTGAAAGTTTTTTACGCGTAAATCCCGATACCGTAGGAATTCCGGGATAAAAAGTAGCCTTTATGTTGACCTATAATTTCCTCTACCTTCCAATGAAAGTGTCACTAAAATCGGTTCAGCTATTCCAGAGATTAGCCCGGACCAAAAGAAAGACAGACAGATTTTTTTTAAAGTTTATTGTTTACTTGTAGAATAAAATAAAATTTGGGCTCGTCCGGGATTTGAACCCGGGACCTCTCGCACCCTAAGCGAAAATCACACCCCTAGACCAACGAGCCGGTAATTAAACGCTATTTAGCTTCACTTCGGAGCATCAAATCTTGTAACGTTAATTTGAATGACTTCCCTTTAATGAAAATTGATGAAATTTGGCAGACATGTGTATTTCCGATGACAATACACGAAAATCATATTTAATTTATACCAGCTTTTTTTAAACGCTTTTATTTAGCTTCACTTCGGAGCATCAAAGCATCAAATCTTGTAACGTTAATTTGAATGACTTCCCTTTAATGAAAATTGATGAAATTTGGCAGACATGTGTATTTCCGATGACAATACACGAAAATCATATTTTAAACTAATTTTCATTGTTTATTTGTTGTTAAATTAAAAAAAAACGATTTTCAGACTTTAGACGCATAATTCTCTATGTTCTATTTTACGTAGAGACTTGAAATTTTCACAACTTGTAGCTAATTTTATAAACTAAACATTATTGAAATAAAAGCGTTTAAAAAAAAAAAATTTTTTTCATTTGACTTATTTTATGATTGAAATCTTAGAAGTTGTGAAAGTGATAAACAATTGACGACATTTATTTTTAACCGACTTCAAAAAAGGAGGAGATTCTCAATTTAACTGTATTTTTAAACGCTTTTATTTAGCTTCACTTCGGAGCATCAAATCTTGTAACGTTAATTTGAATGACTTCCCTTTAATGAAAATTGATGAAATTTGGCAGACATGTGTATTTCCGATGACAATACACGAAAATCATATTTAATTTATACCAGCTTTTTTTAAACGCTTTTATTTAGCTTCACTTCGGAGCATCAAAGCATCAAATCTTGTAACGTTAATTTGAATGACTTCCCTTTAATGAAAATTGATGAAATTTGGCAGACATGTGTATTTCCGATGACAATACACGAAAATCATATTTTAAACTAATTTTCATTGTTTATTTGTTGTTAAATTAAAAAAAACGATTTTCAGACTTTAGACGCATAATTCTCTATGTTCTATTTTACGTAGAGACTTGAAATTTTCACAACTTGTAGCTAATTTTATAAACTAAACATTATTGAAATAAAAGCGTTTAAAAAAAAAAAATTTTTTTTCATTTGACTTATTTTGTGTTATCTCATAACTTTTTACTGGGTCCACCGATTTTGATGATTCTTTTATATTTGAAACCTAAAGATATGTCATATTTTGAGCAAGATCTGGCGAGTAGTTTTTGAGTTACGAGTATCTACGAGTAGGTATACTAATCTATACTAATATAATAAAGAGGAAAGATTTGATTGTTTGCATTGAATAGGCTCCGAAACTACCGAACCGATTTGAATTCTTTCACTGTTGGGAAGCTACACTATCCCCGGGTGACATAGGCTATATTTTTTTAATATTTTTCCTGAAGCGAAGCGAGGGCGATTTCCTAGTATTGTTATAAAGAGGAAAGATTTGATTGTTTGTTTGCATTAAATAGGCTCCGAAACTACCGAACCGATTTGAAAAATTCTTTCACTGTTGGGAAGCTATACTATCTCCGGGTGACATAGGCTATACCTATCATACAGGTATATTTTTTACTATTTTTCTCGAAGCGAAGCGAGATGATGATTGATGATGTTCTTTTTTTACGTCGTTTTTTTATTGCTTTGATTACTTTATGAATGTACGGCGTAAACGGCGATCAGGATGTTGTGAATGCAGGATCAGCGTGGCCGCAGTGAGTGTGTCAGCGGGGGTTTCGGGAGTAAAACGCGTGACCAAGCTGACCGTAGATGTTTATTGCACTGATTTTAGTTACGAGATTACATGTTTTTATTGTTGTCAGATGAGTCCTAAGACTCCTAAGTCACGTATGTACGTGTTAATGGACTCAGCGCGCCCATCTAGACAATCACGTGTTGGAACTAGGACGCTGCGCTAAGCACAATGTACGAGACTCGTACACTTTACACAAATATACGTGTGACCAATTTCATCTTAATCCGTGTACCACTGTTAACACGTGATGAAAAGAAAAACATCCTAATATCTCGACAAACACACTTTCTTTAATATTCGTATACCAATAATAGGGATATTGGGCTAATGGTGACCGCACATACATCCGCACCGTACGCGCGGAATGCATATGCGGCCGCATGTCATCCGCATTTCATACAAATGCTGACGTTCGGGGTGTACAGTGCGGACATATTATGTGCGTTTAGCATAATGCTACTAGTACCAGACTACTAGACAATAGTATTAAAATTCTGCAATTGGCCGTCCACCAAAACAGGTATTGAAGGCGGAGGTTAAACTGCAATTTAACATTGACCTAGGAATCTCTCGTAGCAAATAAATATTGTTAAACAGAAATGAACACAGTCTAGACAGATGGGCGACAATAATATCGCCATCAACGACATGTTGTGAATAGTTGAACTTCGTAGACTGTATGAGTAGCAATAAGGCTTCCCGCCCACGTCCGATAGTCGGTGACCGATTTTTGTACTGACTGTCGGTGAGTCAGTTTTATTTCTGACCGACTTTTTGTAGGACGTGTGCGTTGCACCATTGCTATCAGTACGTTCTATTTTATGCCGTTATGTGTCGCCTATGTGGACTATGAGAAAGCCTTTGATTCTATCGAGACCTGGGCAGTACTAAATTCTCTTCAGCGGTGCCGGATCGATTACCGGTATATCGAGGTGTTGAAGTATTTGTACTCATCAGCCACCATGTCTGTCAAAGTACACGACACAGCCACGAACCCCATCCAAGAGGTCCCCCATCCAGAGGTGTCAGGCAAGGGGACGTTATATCCCCAAAACTGTTCACCGCTGCATTGGAAGATGTGTTCAAGCTGATGGAGTGGAAACGACGTGGCATTAACATCAATGGCGAATACATCACACACCTGCGATATGCCGATGATATAGTCATCCTGGCAGGATCCCTGGAGGAACTAGGAACAATGCTCGGGGACTTGAACAGCGCCTCACAACGGGTGGGTCTTAAGATGAACATGGACAAGACGAAAATCATGTCGAATGTCCATGTGACACCCGTACCGGTTGTTGTTGACGGCGCTGCTCTCGAAGTTGTAGACGAATACAATTACCTGGGACAAGTGATCCAGATGGGTAAGTCCAACTTCGAGAAAGAAGTCACTCGTAGAATCCAACTCGGATGGGCTGCGTTCGGGAAACTGCGTCATATCTTGTCGTCCAAAACACTACCTCAGTGCCTGAAGTCGAAGGTGTTCGAGCAGTGTGTGTTGCCAGTGATGACATACGGATTCGAGACGTGGTGCTTCACTATTGGCCTAATCCACAAGCTCAGGGTAGCACAGCGGGCTATGGAGAGGGCTATGCTCGGTATTTCTCTACGTGATCGTATCAGAAACGAGGAGATCCGTAGACGAACAAGGGTGACCGACATAGCTCAAAGAATTAGCCGGCTGAAGTGGCAATGGGCTGGCCACATAGTGCGAAGGACCGATAACCGTTGGGGAAGAAAGGTCCTCGAATGGCGCCCGCGTCTCGGAAAGCGAAGTACAGGACGCCCCCCGACAAGATGGACCGACGACCTGAAGAAGACAGCGGGCATCCGCTGGATTCAGAAGGCTCAGGACCGGTCAGAGTGGCGCAAGTTGGGGGAGGCCTATGTCCAGCAGTGGACCTCCAAGGGCTGATGGATGGATGGATGGATGGACGTTCTATTTTTCTCCTACAAAAAATCGGTCACCGATTATCGGACGTGGGCGGGAAGCCTTAGTGTAACATATCGCTGTTTCTTTCTATTTAGTAAAGCTTGCCTTTTGTTACCCGATTGCCAGGAAGGGTTGTTTTTCGCGCGTATCTTGTTTGTATGCGTGTAATATTCTTTATTACCTCGTATCTTCCAAACTAAAAATTTATATAATTATGATATCTTTAGATCCTTCTTTATAACCCAAGTGTTCTTAGATAAGTGAAATGAAAAAAACAAATATGGTGGCTGTGAGATGCCACAGTTTGAAGTATCAAAAACAAAAATAAATCGAATAAAGATCGATTTTCGCAAAGTGTGTGTAAATCAAATCTAGGTTTGAATGCGCCTATCAATTGAATAATACGATTATTTAATACTGTTTCAAAAACCAAGGACATTGATCTCTTTGCTGAAAACATTGAGAAGTTCAAGGGAAGTTTGTAGCTGTTATTTGGTTATAAGATATTATAGTAAAATATTCAACTTATTTAAAATTCTCTTTAAACAATTTTATATAGTTTTAACCATCTTATTATGTTGTTTTTTTTTTATCAATCTTAATATAAATATTATTTTACACGACGGTAATTATCAAATATTGACATGAGCACAGTATCCTAAATGTATTAGTTTCATTTCATTGGTTATTTTATCTTATCTTGGTTATTTATTTTATCATTAATTATATTATTATTGTGATTGATTATTATTATTATTATTATTAATATACAGGGTGTCCCAGAAGTCGACGTCAAGCCGGAACACAGTGTTAGACAAAGTCATAGTTGTTATCAGAAAAATATTTAAAAAAATCCATCCTATGTATTTCCAAAATTATAGGCATTTTAAAAAAATAACAAAATAATCGACACCCTGTGATGGTTTTTTAATTCTCGTTGCTACAGATCTACATTTCTTTTTAATTTTACTTTTATTATGTAATCCTTAACGATACTTCCATAACTTGTTGCCTTAAAATAAAAGCCAACTGCTTCAGCTTGGTAGAAAATATCACCTATTGCCCAACTAAGTATTCAAAATAAATACTTCTCCCATTTTAAACAGGCTGTACTGAAAAAAAAATGTACTACGCTTGTTTGGCAAGTAGCTTGAAAAGTTGGCGCGTTTCATAAGGATTTCAGAATGGTATAACACTTGCTAGACAATTGGCCATTTAGACTTCGACATTTTTTTTTGTAAAATACCGTAGGTTTTCGGTATTGTTTTTCGTCGTAAATTAAAATCGTTGTTTCCTACTAATTTGTTAGAAGACGTGCCACTTAGCATTTATAGGGGCATGTGGCTTCAGCAAGATGGCTGCCCGGCGCACTATACCCTCTCAGTTAGAGAATACCTCAATCAGGAATATCCAGGCAGATGGATAGGGCGGTCTGGTACTATCTCGTGGCCAGCCCGTTCACCTGATCTAAATCCTCTTGATTTCTTTTACTGGGGCGCGGTGAAAGAAAGAGTTTACTTTAAGCCCATCGAAAACGTAACTGAGCTACGACAAAGAATAACTGAAGCAGTTGAATTTGTAAATAACGGGAGGTTCGCCCGTCTGATAACGCGATCTTTTTTAAGAAGATGTCGAGCTTGTATTGCGGCTGAAGGAAGGCAGTTTGAACATTTATTGTAATCAATGTAATAAATTTTGGAATAAACAAAATGTTTTATTTAAAATGTCTCTAGAAAAACATACAAAATACTCATTGAGTTTTTCCTGGTAAACCAAGGGTCGTAGGAACCTTGGATTACCTGGAAATACGGCTTCTGTCTTGCTTAAACTCTTCCATCTCACTCTAACTAGAATTTTAAAGTCACAGTCTTGAGCAAAACTATGACTCGTTTTAATGTACGTAATAAAATTTAATCTAGGGTTCTTTACCAAAAAAAATCTAGTTCTAAATGGCCAATTGTCTAGCAAGTGTTATACCATTCTGAAATCCTTATGAAACGCGCCAACTTTTCAAGCTACTTGCCAAACAAACGTAGTACATTTTTTTTTCAGTACAGCCTGTTTAAAATGGGAGAAGTATTTATTTTGAATACTTAGTTGGGCAATAGGTGATATTTTCTACCAAGCTGAAGCAGTTGGCTTTTATTTTAAGGCAACAAGTTATGGAAGTATCGTTAAGGATTACATAATAAAAGTAAAATTAAAAAGAAATGTAGATCTGTAGCAACGAGAATTAAAAAACCATCACAGGGTGTCGATTATTTTGTTATTTTTTGAAATGCCTATAATTTTGGAAATACATAGGATGGATTTTTTTAAATATTTTTCTGATAACAACTATGACTTTGTCTAACACTGTGTTCCGGCTTGACGTCGACTTCTGGGACACCCTGTACATAAGAAATTTTATTGATTTTAATTTTAATTTAATTTAGTTTACATGAAGTTGACATTTGACAAGTTTTAGTTTTATATAATTTTGTGTTTTATTATCTGAATTTAATTTTGAATTATATAATGAATTTAATTTAACTATCTGTTATGATTGATTGTATTCATTTTGTTTTTAACGACATACTCGCATATTTGGATGTAGTCTACGCCTATAATTATAATGACATTAAGATAATTTACTATTTGTTGAATATGATGTACTAAAAATAATGTTTGTTATGTTGGCGTTCAATAAATAAATAAATAAATAAATAAATAAATAAATAAATAAATAAATAAATAAATAAATAAATAAATAAATAATGCAATATGGATATCAGATTAAAGAGCTCATCATAAGGATTTCAAAAAGGTATATCATGATAGGTTTTTTGATAGCAGGCGGTTTTTTTTTTATTTTAAAAATTTATACTAGATTTTCAGTAATATCAAAAGCCTACTTATCACAATACCATTCCTTATAGACTTCTTTTGTATTCATCAAAGTGTCCACACCAAATTGAATAATCACTTACTTATTGTCGAATTTACATTGTGTATTAATAGATAATGTTAAGCGGCCGTTCGCCAAACTTCTGAACACGTTCAAATATTGAAATATTCCCTGAATTTAATTGAGTTCAATCATCATCGAATATGCTTTTGTAAGCCTTATTGTCTGCCTTTAGTACCTACCTATGTATTTACATACTGAATTTCTGAAGTCATCAAAATAATTTTGTTACTGTATTCATCAAAATAATTAAATTTGGAAGGGTCATTCCAACTAGAAATTTGAATAAAATAAACATAAACATTATAATATTAATACTATTTGAGCGCACTTAAAAGTTGAAAATATAACAATAGCGATAGATAAATTTGATCATCAGGTTGAAATAATGTATTAAATATATTTATTTAGACTTTAGTATGAAATCGAATAATTTCACCCAAAGGGAAAAGCCAATCGAGCGTATTTTTTTTAAGCTTTGAGTCGCGTGAAATGAGCCGTTTTCATACTAAAGTCCAAACGCATTTAGCGTTACCGTATAGCACAAACAGACTTTAGTATGAAACTGAATGCATGCGACTCATTTTTCACGACTCACAGTTCCAAAAACATGCTGATGCTGGTTTGGCCTCATCCTTATGATTACTTTATTGTCTTTGACGCACTTTTATCTAAACGATTCTGCCTTATGAAAACATTGTTATGTATTGTAAAATCTACCTTGTATTACCTTCAAAACCTTATAAAATAATATCATAATGTTCTATTGAAAAAAACATGAAAGGTGTCAAGGGACACCCGAATGGAACGAATTTCCTTTCGATTTAAGTATTGTATTGTTGTACAGCGCCTGTTCAAACTTAAGATATTTAGTTTGATTAGTTGCGGATAGATGGCGTTAGTAAATTAATTCTGAATCACGCTATCAACTTATACTTGTAACATACGTAAGTTCAAGGAAACTATTAATTTTTTTGAATTCGCTCTGGATACTTAGTTTCATTTACCTTGTATAGTTACGCAGTTTGTACAGCGCCATCTCTGTAAAACTTACTGAATTACTTCAAAAAAAGTGTCGTCATTCGTAAAATCAAAAAGTGTCAAAATTTTCCGTCTAGCCCCCTTTCACAACGCGCGATAAGGAAAAGGAACTTCGTTCCAACAAAGAAATACTTGCTATCATCATCATCCTGCCCATTTCCCAATTTTATTTGGGGTCGGTGCAATATGTTTTTCAGTTCCATGCTTCCCTATCAGCCATCATCTTTACAATTACACTCTTATTTTTCATATTGTCTGTTAAACAATCCATCAATATTTTTTAGTCATCTTCGTCCACTTCATCCATCCATCACATTCATATCCATCACTCTTCTCGTCGCATGCGTTTCTTCTCACCTCATCACATGCCCAAACCACGATATTCGGTTCCCTATCAACTTTTCTGTCATTTTGCCACTTTCAAACTTCCTCTAATATACCTAGGGGAGACCGGGGGCAAAAGTAACAGTTTTTAGTTCGTGGCCGATTGTGCCAAAACTGTTGATATCTAACAAAATCCTGTTATTCTTCAAGAAACTTAGTTTAAGTGTCTACCAACTTGTGTAGTCAACGTATCGTAATTATGTTACAATCCCACTTTTAAAAACGAGTGTCGAGTGTTACAATTGACCCATAGTGCAGGGTTATTTGTAACATTGTTTTGATGAACAATAAAATGAAAATGTTAATGAATTTAGCCATATTTTAATTTTAAAAATAATCATAATCTTAAATACAATCAGTCCTTTAATTGGTAACTAAAATAAATGCTTTTACTTCTTCAAGCTGCTTCGAAACAAAAAAGTATACACTTCTCTTTATAACTGATCAAAAGCGAATATATTACTGTATAAAATTAAAATTTTAGACAAATTATAAGCACTACGTCATTAAATAATATTTAAATCGTATATTTCTTTGATGAATTCAACAATAATCAACAACAACAAATTAGTATGAAAACGTGTGTGTTACTAACAACCCCCTGTTACATTTAACCCCTGTCATATTTCTGCGAACAAAAAGATTACAAGCACCACACGAACCAATAATACGAACAGCCCATCTCTAAATCTGGTTAAGGGGATCCACTTGAGTAGTCGGTGCTCCAGCCCAAAGAAGGAATGGATGAATTTCCATGTGCGAAGCTGCGGGCAATAGCTAGTGTAAAAATAAAAGAAAAAAAGGCAAATAAATGTAAATATTTAAGATTTCCAAAATGCGCTTCCGGACGAATGTTTTTGTCCTAGATTTGCGATTGATGACACTTTAATTATTAATAAAGATCACTTATTAAGATTTAATAAAATATGATGTTTAATATTATGTGATCTCCAATACAAATTAAGCGTATTTGTATTTTCAACCTAAAACGCGTTGAAGAGGTGACGGCACAATGATATTAGAAAAACAAAAAAAGGATAAAGTTCTGACTAGATAGAAATGACGTAATGATTGTCCAGCCATCACGTGAAGATTTATTGATATATTATTTTATTCGGATTAAGGTTAGGTGTCACTGGGTAGAGGTTTTCCCACGAAGAGGATAGCAACTAAGATATATGTGTAAACGAAACTTTTCGAAAACCGTATTTTCTAATTCACGCGAGTGAAGCTGCGGGTATCCACTAAGTAGTATGAAAATACTAAAGATTTCTTAACGGCTCAAAACATATAAATTAGGTAAAACAATTATTTTCACCTCGGGGTCATTTGTAGCAAGGGGTCAATAGTAATGTTACTATTGACCCCGAAAAAAATGGTACAATTGTTCCTGAAGAGTGTTTTATTTAAAAACAAAAATAAATCAGAAACTCTGCACACTATTTTACTTTTGCGATAAGGTTTGTATTGTGTGATATATATAGATTCTAATATTTGTTGTTAATTTACTTATACTTCGTAAATTAAAGAGTAATAATTGATTTTTCAAAGTACGAAAAATTACTTCGGGGCTGTCCAAATGGCAATAGTCAATTACACACGTCCACGCTGCTCGGAGCACATTGCTCAGTGGTTAGCCTACCCGAGCACGTTATGGCCTATGCCCCCGCGGCCGCACACTCTTCAGCGTTGCTTGCCAACCAAAATATCACCAACGTTACTATTGCCCCGTGGTACTTTTGCCCCCGGTCTCCCCTACTCATTCCTCTCTTTATCCATTCTCGTCTCTCATCTCTTTTCTTTGCAGCCCAACGTTCTGATCCATACATTACGACAGGTCTTATGACGGTATTACCCTTAAATACTTGCTGAACACTATAGGGTACACGACGAATAAAAAATTCATCTTCACGTTACCTGTAGGGGAGGAACCCTGAAAAAAAAATGTTTCCAATATTTTATTCTATGATTCTGGAGTTTTAATAAATATGTATATCCATGCCAAAGCTTTCTAACACTAAGGGTCTCTGCACTTTGCTTCCGACAGACAGACAGACGGACAGACACACGGACGGACACACGGACAGACGGAGGGACGGATATGACGAAACTATAAGGGTTCCGATTTTACTTTGGAACCCTAATAAAAAAGTAAATCTAATAGAAAATTAAGGTGGCGAATTGTTGGCCAGTCACTAAATGGATTTGATTAAGATCTTGACGTCGGCGATGCAAATGTTTTAGCTTTTATTATTCGCTTTTATATTTAGCCTAGCCATTAGGGTCCATTGGACAACAGGCATAGGTTTTATGTAGGTAAACTAAACATGTTTGATTTTGAGCTTCGGTAAGATATCATCCACGACTTGAAATCATAGTGCGGAGATATGGCGGGGATACTCGTATCATAGAATAATGTTTATCATAAGTAATAATTGATTTGAGTTTGATTCAAGTATCATAGAGAGGGAATAGATAGTTAATTTGTAAGTAAAAACTTCCGAAATAAGTATTGAAACAAGATTAATTAATTGATTAATCTGGGCCTCAGATTAACCAATTCTGGGCCCATAAGCTATTGAAACAAGATGGTCGCAACATGCAACTGTTTTTATTTCATATTTAGAAGAACAATGAACGAAGATACAGATTAAATATACATACATATAAAATTTTGGTATACTTATATTTAACAATAAGGTTAAAGATTTTCCTTGAATAAAATGATAATTTAATATAATTAAAATACTAATCTAAAACTTAATTGAATCAGTCAGATTACAGGGATAACAAACATACTAACGATGTAACATGCCACTTATCATTGCTAAGTAATTGAGATCACGGTGCACAGAACACAGATAAATGATGGTACGAGGAAAACATTCAAACTCATGGTGTAAGCTCCAATAAGACAAAAATACGTGTCCCACTGTTCCAGAGATATAGGTTATGAGGACATACGGATATCAGAACGAAGAACTGAAATATAGTCATATATTACCGATAAACAATGCAATGTTATCATTTTTCTTGCTCGTAAAATATTCCCGGAGTTACCGATATTAAGGATAGGTATTGTATTATATAATATTATAGATGTTAGAAAAACATATTTTATGTGGTTATGTTCTTTCCATAGTGGCAAATATTACGGTGATCTCTTCGATACCGATAGGCGTAGCATTTACTATGCAGTGATAGCCTAGTGGTTAGAACGTTGGTCTCCCGAACGCGGGGGTCCGGGTTCAAATCCTGGCACGCACCTCTAATTTTCAAATATTATGTGCGTATTACAAGTTAATTATCACTTGCTTCGGTGAAGGAAAACATCGTGAGGAAACCTGCACACCTGAGAGTTCTCCATAATGTTCTCAAAGGTGTGTGAAGTCTACCAATCTGCACTTGGCCAGCGTGGTAGACTATGGCCTGTACCCCTCATATTGTGAGAGGAGACCCCGAGCCCAGCAGTGGGACAATTATGGGTTGTTGCTTTGCTTTTTACTATGGATGTAGTTAATGGCTATTTACATATCCAATGACGTTGAAATATCTTATTAATTTCTAATTATAATAAACTTACGCTTGTAAAAACTTAAGAGAGAAAGTTTCAAGAAATAACATCGTAAAATGTAAACACAGTTTTGTAACCAGTTTTTAAGAAGATCTTTAATAAATTATAAGGGATTTGAAAGAAACAATATACCGTTATTGCTTGATTTATCTCGAACGATATCCGATCATAATGACTTCTTTATTCACCGAGAAATCGCAGGAAGCGTAGCGTAGCCACGAAGAATCCATTATATTACCATTTTCCAATATAGCTTAGGACTTATCCGCGGTCATGTCAATTGTAACAGATTTTAAATGTGTTTCAATTGAGCTTTTTAGGGTTCCGAAGTAAAATCGGAACCCTTGTAGTATCGTCATATACATATAGGGTTATAGGGTTGGTCTATCGCTGAAAATGTCTTCCAAAAATATTATGGGTCTTCTCAGACTATTTTTGGAATTCGGGGTCGGTTTTTCGAAATATTTGGCTTTAAAGGGCTAATTTTGGTCAGAGTCAAGTGTCCCCTCCCTGTTGGCTGGACTGTTGGAGTTGGACAAGTGAAAAATTTCTCAAAAATAGGTTATGATGAATTTACAAGGAAAACTATCACAGCTATGTTAGCATAAGTAGTTAATGAGTAATAGTCAATAAACTTACTATTTCAGAACCTTAGATATGGTCTGACACGCACTTGCCCGGTTTTTTCAAACTCTATGTACTTGTTGTTTGTTTAAAAAAATATAACATAAGATGAGCGACCCGAGAGCTGACACTTATTATCTGAATTTACATCGATATAAAAAATTACCTAGTTAATAAAATTTTCGTTTGTTTTTTTATGTAGTTAAATTATAATTTTTAACAAATAAAAGACTTTTTACTAACGTAAAGTAAGGTAATTTTGTCGATTAGAATGTCCCGATATTGTATGAGAAAACACTTTTTTCAAGCTACTTAAAAAATCCCAAGAAGTAATATTAAAATTATAATAAGATTACGAAAAAGGTAAAAAAAACTAGGAAGATTTGTTGACTTTACTTTTTTATCGACAAAACAGTCTACTAAAACAATAACAAATCAAGTGTCAATCAAAGTACTGCTTTAAGACAAAAACATTTGTATTTAATCTTATTTTAATGTCTGAAATTTGGCATTTCATCTGGAGATTATAACTTGTTTCTAATACCTATAATAATATCATGCTCATTAGCCAAAATAATCTTTCCAATGTTACCTACATTGGACACGTTACCTACATTACATGACAATGAAAGTCATCGATTTCCAAGATTTTATCTTTTGCCATGAATTGAAGGTCCTGATTAGAAATATGTATGTCGAAAACTGGCGGTGATGTAGCCTGACTCTCGTGCAACTTGACGATGTATGGCTATGTGGCTGTATAGCTATCTCATGCGAACTGGATGCCGCATCAAGTCAAATTGCAAACTTGACTAATGCTGGTCATATACGATCAAGTGTACTCATCAAGTTTGCAGTTTGACTTGATGCGGCATCCAGTTTGCATGAGATAGCTATACAGCCAGATAGCCATACCGTGGCCATACACCGTCAAGTTTACTGGATGTCGCGTTAAGTCTGCTGCAAACTTGATAAGTATACTTGATCGCGTATTGCCAGCAAAATACACTTGATCATTTATGACAAGCTACAATAGTTCAACACCAAATAGAAAGTCACAGTTTTTCTTACAGAATTCTGTGTAAGCTTGCACTTGCCTTCAATACTTTTAATATTTTGTCACACAATTTAAATATAGGTGCATTTAGAATATCCAGAAACGCGTAGGTAGATGGATTGCAGATTATATTATAAAATGGAGGCGCACCGCTGATTTCAAAAATCTGGAACTGAAATCTGTACCAAAAATATTATATCCAAATTATCCATATACTAAAAAGAATTAACTTTTTATATTTTAATGCGTCGCGCATCCCTCGGCGCACGAAGTAAGAGTGAGTTGAGTTTGCCGCGCGCTAGTACGTTTCAGGAACCCGGTCGCTTCACTGCTGGTTGCCATTGCGACATGGAGTTTTCGTGCGAAAAACTTATTGGCTATACTTGCTAGCAATGTATAGACAATTCACAAATACAAGTAAAATACATGTGGTTTTCGTGAAATGGTAAAATAATTAATAGCACCACTTATAGCAAGTTATGGGTTAAGTTTAGAAGTGAACTTTATAAAAATGTCGTGGTATTCTTAGAACAAGTTTAATGTTATACTTGAACTATGTTAGTGTTACATTTAAATCAGTTTGTCAATAAGTTAAAACTTTATGAGTGAAATTAAGTAGTACTGTTACAGCTGAAAAGGTTGAAGTGTAAAATTGTAAAAGGTAAGTGACTTTCACAATGTTACAGGAATCAGCACTCATGTTGGAAAACCACAAACGAAAGCATTTTTATGCGTATGCGAGGCATATATCGGTGGTTTTCCCAAAAAACTCATGATATTCTTCCTACCTAATATTGTTACTGAATTTATGTAGAGTCTTAGTAACGAAGTTTTAAGTAATAATCTGTTGTTATGATTATTGATAAATTTTAAAACTGGATTTTGTCTAACAATCTATTGTTTCATAAACCGAAGACCTAAACAGAAGTTATCTTTAACATAATTTTATTTCATTACCTTAGATTTATGAAATTCAGTTTATAAAATTTAACAACATAATATTTACACTATATAAAATAAAAATAAATACTTAAAAGCAAAAGTAAAATTTAACTAATTTTTTATGATATCAAATTGTTAACTGTGTCATAAAACAAAGGAAAATTCTTACAAATTGAATAATGTAGACACCAAAATAAAGACCAAAAATACGACTTCTCGGTCCAAGCTTATATTTGCCTTTTACGAGGCAAACTGGGACTTCATTATGCTACGAAGCCAGCATAGAATCCTATGTATATTAAAGAATGGAGAGCGCTTATGTCTCTGCCACTGTTGTGCCGACATTTTTATGTGAGTTACACAGTTGCTCGTAAATCGTAACTTCATGTAACTGATATTGTGAACGTGCTGTAAGCTGTAACTTCTGTGTAACGGACGCACGAAATTGCTAATATACTAAACTGTATTGCTGTAATTTAGATAGCATGTTATATTGATTGTAACTTCCTATAATTTACTGCGTACTCGCTAATAGAATGATATGTCTGTTTATGTTTGTCTATGGAATTGCTGAAAAACAAAAGTTGTTTTTTGGTATTATAATATAGGTACCTACTCTTAGAATTCTTTGCAAATCCATATTAGCTAGTGCGAAAATATTTGATCGGTATGGGTTTGAACTGTTATACATAAGAAGTATTTACACTATATCATTGGATTACGAAGGTTTTTTTTTAAATATTGCACATGAATGAGGCTCCTCAAGGTGCTGTCAGTGGAGCTCTTGAGTGCAGTGTATTTTAGGAAAGTTCTTCCATTAACATTCACCAAAATTGAATGAATAGTGAATGTCTGTTAATTATTGTTTTCGTGGCGATATCGGTCATTAACTGATCACCAACTGTGAGAGAAATAGTATTTATGTTCCTTGAACCGTTGAGTTTCATAAATAACCTCATTTGAGGAGGGGTGGTGAGTAAAATATCCCTTTACGATTTATTTATTTTTAGGTAGATATAATGAATTTTGTTCGTATGTAGAAAAATATGCTCCTTTTACCTGTATTTTTATAAAATATATTAATCTTTGTTCTACGGCATTGAGCCTTTTTTCTTACGCTATTTTTACTAATTTATGAAGTCTTCGTTGTTTTCTGCTAAAAAAAGGTTTTGTTTTAAAATAAAGGTCAAGTAGCAGAGAATGCATGTAATATAATGTACCTTTTTACCTTATTCTAAGTGTATAATAGGTTGAAATATTAAAAGCGTCTTTCATTAACTTGTTTTCACTAAGATGAAACTCCGGATCGAGATAATTCGGATCCGTTAATATCTTCACAATAGCACATACATTTTTATGGTGTTATTGACACATGCAAGAATATGTATTCAATATTATTATTATTCATATTTTTTTTTTAATTAATAAAATTGCAAAATTCCCAATATCACAACGTACATAATTAGGTATATATCCATTATATTGTCATAAAAGTGAATGTACAAATACCTTGATAAGGCGTAGCAATTTGAGAAGAGAGGCAGACATTATTCAGTTTGTAGTAATTGTATTAATTATTTATTTTTTCAAACTTCCTCCTCGGATAAACGTCATACCGATTACCGATAATTATCACAGCATAATTATGACATCGGCTCGTAACTTTGAAATGTTTTAATTGAACATTTACCTGATCATGTAGGTATACATGAATATAATTATCATATCAATATATGTCATGATAAATGACATCTAGGCTCAAATGTATCCAGATGTAATTTAATCCGTTTTCATCAACCGAGATGAAATTGAATTGTCAAACCGAATCAGTATGACGGTAAAGACGGAGTTATGTTGAAGAAGCCGATACGGTTTCTAATCTCTCAGTTACAATGTTGTATGGATGCTTTTGGGTGTAACTTCACGATCGTGATTCTTGAAGCAAGCTAATCCTAGGCTAAGAAACCTTAAACCCTATTAAACTTAATCGATTGGTATTTGAATTTAAAAGTGAAATAATATTTTTGGGCACTATAATTACCAATCCGCACTGGAGCAGCGTGGTGGAGTATGCTCTAGGCCTCCTCAAGAGGAGAGACCCATGCCCAGTAGTGGGCCATTAATGGGTTGAAGCCACTATAATTATGCTAAAATGGACAGTTCGGTATTCATAATTCATCATTGTGTATTAGTCTCGAGGAGGAATACCACGACGATTTCATCCAGTAAAAATTTAAACATTATATTCATCAAATGAAAAACCGGGCAAGTGCGTGTCAGGTAATGTAGGGTACCGAAATAGTCAGTTTATCTACTACGAGTAGGTTACCGGCGGTTGCCCTCGCTTTGCTTCGCTTTTCTTATTTTTTTACACCTTCGGTTACATTATTGGAGTTTTATTAAGGATCCCTAATTTTTTGAAAATATAATATAGACTATGTCACCCGGCGATAGTGAAGCTTTCCAACAGTGAAAGAATTTTTCAAATCGGTTCAGTAGTTTCGGAGCCTATTCAGTGCAAACAATCAAATCTTTCCTCTTTATAATATTAGTATAGATTACTCATTAGCTACTAATGCTAACATAGCCGTGATAGTTTTTTGTGAATTCACCATAATATGCCTTTCGTGCATTTCTATTTTGGCCAATGGTTAGCTGGTAGAGAATGCACTAAGCATTAAGCTCGCCATTTGTACCGTGATATTTTATTGTGGTCAATAAAGGTTAAATAAATAAATAATATTACCTATTTGTGAGAATTTTTTCACTTGTCCAACTTCAACCTTTTAACACTTGACTCTAATTAAAATTAGCATTTTAAAGCCGAATATTTCAAAAACGGACCCCTAATTACAAAAATGGTCTTAAAAGACCCATAATATTTTTGGAAGACCTTTTCAAAAATAACCCACACTATCGGGTACGCGACGAATAAAAAATTCATCCTCACGTTACTCGTAGGGGAGGTACCCTGAAAAAAAAATGTTTTTCGATATATTAATCTACAAGTTAGGAATTTTAATAAATATGTATATTCACGACAAATTACAGCTTTCTAGCACTAAGGTCTCGGCGCTTTGCTTCGGACAGACGGACGGACCAGATGGACGGACGGACATGACGAAATTATAAGGGTTCCGATTTTACTTCGGAACCCTAAAAAGGTATCCTAAATAGGTGTGAAATTGAGTGTTAAAGCTGATTTATAAAACTCCTAGATATTGCTCTACAATAAAACAAAATAATTGTTACATCTATACTACAGTCTAATACCTATTATTTACAATTTACCCTAAGTTTAATATCGAATATCCGGCGACGATACCCGCAAAGGATCGGATACATTGAAAGATGTACAGAAATTAATTAAGAGCATAAGATAAATGAGTTTCGAGTAATTAATCTGGATCAGTTACTTACTCAAATACTTAGATACGAAACTTCAAATGCCTTTGATCGTCAAATTTACTTGGATATAATCATTTTATGTTGGTAAATTTGAATGAGTATATACAACTTTTTATTAAATATGTTTCGATTTTAACATATTTCAGAATGTTTTTATGACTTACTAGCTGTTACCCGCGACTTCGTACGCCGAAAATAAAGATCCCTTCATTATAAAACATGTTTTTCATAAATTGACAGCAAACTTGTCCATACTATGAAGAGAGGAGACCCGTGCCTTGTAATAGTCCATTATGGGTTGAAGCTAAAACACCTACACTTAGTACATATTATCGTATTATGTAAATGAGTAAAATATTAAACAAATCTTTAGTGTTGATAATGAAATGATAACTACGATCTGATATTGTAGCGTGATTGGTAGTCAGCAAGATACTAAACTCTTCACCAAAATTACAGCAAAAGTGACATGTTCTTACAACCCATTAATTACCCATCGGGAGAAGCATTCATAGCCCAGGCGCAGCGGCTTGTGTCGGTTCTAATAGTAATCGATGAAGTTAAATAATAGCGAGCGCGGTCGGTAGTTGGATAGGTGACCGCTAGTGGCAAAAAATTCTTGAGCTCTCCGAGCTTCGGAGGGCACGTAAAGTTGTCGGTCCCGGTTGTTGTCGTAAGATAACAGTCGTTATGACATATTGAAGGTCCTCGCCCGGCGTAATGACTTCCGACACTTGGGTTGATTTCTAATCCCTCCATCAATCCACACTGGAGCAAAGTGGTGGAGTATGATCTAGGCGTCCTCAAGAGTGAGTGCTCAGTAGTGAGCCATTAATGACCCACCCATAGGAAAGGTCCCAAAATAATTGAACTTTTTAGAATTTAGAGGTTTATCTAAGTCAGGGCCTGAGAGTTTTTGAATTTTAAATTTACATTGTAATTTTACAGAATACACAAAAAACACATCTTTCTTTTCTTTTTGGGCAGCAGCAAATCAGTGATTCCTTTAGCGTTGCTAATGTTCATTGGCGAAAGTGACCACTTACCATGAGGTGACTCATCTGTTCGTTTTACAACTTCTTACTCCAAAGTTACTCTAAACTTACAACCTCTAGTTTTAGCCCTTAGGGAATGTATTACCAAACAATCATGTTACAGTTATTTTTGTTTTATGTAAGATAACATACTAACTACCAACTTTCACAGTTTTAACTTAAAAAACCGGGCAAGTGCGTGTCAGGCCACGTGCAATATAGGGTTCCAAAGTAGTAAGTTTATTGATGCAAATGCCAAATTATAGCTTTCTAGCACTAAGGTTCTCGGTGCTTTGCTTTGGACAGACGGACAGACTGACGGACGGACATGACGAAGCTATTAGGGTTCCGATTTTACTACAGAACCCTAAAAATGACGGAGTTTCGTATAAACATTCCCTGAATTAACCCTTTAAAGATTGATTTTTCAAATTATGTTAAAGTTAATTTTTGTTTATAACAGTCGAACTGAGAACCTGCTACTTTTTTGAAGTTGGTTAAAAAACCGGCTAATAGCGTGTCAGGTCACTGGTAATATAGGGTTTCGAAGTTCTAAGTTTATAGAACTCAATAACTACGTAATAATACGTAATAATATAGCCATGATAGTTTTCCTTTTGATACTATTGCCATGAATTTTTTTACGTGTCTAACACTTACGAATATTTTGCAATAAAAACTAAAAACATATTTTTAAAAATGTTATTCTACCAGAAGTTTAAATAAACATGTATATCCTTGCTAAATTACAGCTTTCTAGCACTAAGGGCCTCTGCGCTATGCTACGGACGGACGGATGGACGGACGGACGGACGGGCATGATGAAACTATGACAATTCTGTTTTGACTTCGGAACCCTAAAAAGAGTCATAAAAATCGCTTCATAAATAACGAATCTATCAACTACATATAACAAAATTTGACCTTATCCCTCAGGTCTGTTTTCCGTGATAAAAAGTATCCTATGTCCTTTCCCGAGCTCAATTCTATATCTGTACCAAACATCAAAATCGGTTCAGTTGTTTAGGCGAGAAAGAGTTATCCCTCAGGAATAGGTCTATTTTCCGCGATAAAAAGTATCCTATGTCCTTTCCCGAGCTCAATTCTATATCTGTACCAAACATCAAAATCGGTTCAGTTGTTTAGGCGAGAAAGAGTTATCCCTCAGGAATAGGTCTATTTTCCGCGATAAAAAGTATCCTATGTCCTTTCCCGAGCTCAATTCTATATCTGTACCAAATTTCATCAAAATCGGCTTAGTGGCTTGAAAGAGTTATCCTTCAGGAACAGGTCTGTTTTCCGGGATAAGAAGTATCCTTTGTCCTTTCCCGAGCTCAATTCTATATCTGTACTAAATTTCATCAAAATCGGTTTAGTGGCTTGAAAGAGTTATCCCTCAGGAACAGGTCTTTTTTTCGGGATAAAAAGTATCCTATATCCTTTCCCGAGCTCAATTCTATATCTATACCAAATTTCATCAAAATCGGCTTAGTGGCTTGAAAGAGTTATCCCTCAGGAACCGGTCTATTTTCCGGGATAAAAAGTATCCTATGTCCTTCCCCGAGCTCAATTCTATATCTGTACCAAATTTTATCAAAATCGGCTTAGTGGCTTGAAAGAGTTATCCCTCAGGAACAGGTCCATTTTCCGGGATAAAAAGTATCCTTTGTCCATTCCCGAGCTCAATTCTATATCTGTACCAAATTTTATCAAAATCGGTTTAGTGGCTTGAAAGAGTTATCCCTCAGGAACAGGTCTATTTTCCGGGATAAAAAGTATCCTATGTCCTTTCGCAAGTTCAATTCTATATCTGTACCAAATTTCATCAAAATCGGTTCAGTGGTTTTGGCTTCAAAGAGTTATCCCTCAGGAACAGGTCTATTTTCCGGGATAAAAAGTATCCTATGTCCTTTCCCGAGCTCAATTCTATATCTGTACCAAATTTTATCAAAATCGGTTTAGTGGCTTGAAAGAGTTATCCCACAGGAACAGGTCCATTTTCCGGGATAAAAAGTATCCTTTGTCCATTCCCGAGCTCAATTCTATATCTGTACCACATTTTATCAAAATCGGTTTAGTGGCTTGAAAGAGTTATCCCTCAGGAACAGGTCTATTTTCCGGGATAAAAAGTATCCTATGTCCTTTCGCAAGCTCAATTCTATATCTGTACCAAATTTCATCAAAATCGGTTCAGTGGTTTTGGCTTCAAAGAGTTATCCCTCAGGAACAGGTCTATTTTCCGGGATAAAAAGTATCCTATGTCCTTTCGCAAGCTCAATTCTATATCTGTACCAAATTTCATCAAAATCGGTTCAGTAGTTTTGGCGTGGAAGAGTTATCCCTCAGGAACAGGTCTATTTTCCGGGATAAAAAGTATTCTATGTTCATTCCCGAGCTCAATTATATGTCTGTACCAAATTTCATCAAATTCGGTTCAGTAGTTTAGGCGTTATTGAGTAGCAGACAGAGTTACTTTCGCATTTATAATATTAGTATAGATGACGAAAGACCCAGTCAATAAACAATGAACTCAGTTTTACACATGGTCTTAAACATGATAGTGTAATTATGCTTAGTAAAAAAATACAAAAATATTTTACTAGTTTTTAATTACAAAAATATTACAATAGTCCACAAATTTTTGAATATTTTTTTTCAGTCCCATATTATTAACTTTGAGGTCAAAATGTCTTTCTTCTCAAAGACACAAAGGAACATAGTAACTTCTTGGGAAGTAATTACAGCACAACCTCTTTTGAACATTACAACGGGATACATGTTGATGATTCCTTTGAGGTTAATTCTAGAATTAAACCTTGATATTTTTGAAGCGTCCATTCTATCCGTATTTTTTATACTATATCACTATTTGGTATATTATTTTAAACTCTTGTTCCAGTTTAAGCCGATTTAGTACTGATTTAGATGCAGTCTACAATAAGTGTCAAGTGAACTGAGTAGGTTTACAAATAGAGTTTTAAACTCACGTGCAACCATTAAATGTGGTTTCAAATGTGTCGCATCGAGGTGTGTGTTTTGCATACGAAAAGATAAACCTCAAAAACCCAAAATGGCAGTCTTCCGCGAGACTGGAACACAAAATTCGAACGTTCACTTGATTTATTTGAACCGTATGAAGTCACACTTGGACTGCGCGTAAACGTCATAGTTTTATAGTCTATGCCACAGAATGAACGAGCTACAGAATGGTACTGAACTGAACCATTGTTTAGCTAGATGAACTTAGAAAGGAGGTTGGCTTAGACTCGAGGTTGGATGAATGGAGACAGACCCTCATAGGTCTGATACGACTCGAGCTCGTCCAAATACCTAGCGAGTTAGCCTGTCTATATTTAATACTAGGAAATCGCCCTCGCTTCGCTTTGGGAAAAATATTAAAAAAGAAATAATATACCCTATGTCACCCGGGGATAGTGTAGCTTCCCAACCGGGAAAGAATTTTTCAAATCGGTTCGGTAGTTTCGGAGCCTATTCAATGCAAACAATCAAATATTTCCTCTTTATAATATTAGTATAGATATTACTTATTTTTGATATATTACTAGTAACTAGTAGTATATTAAAAATGTGTTCAGGTAATATACCAATAAATGAAAGCACGGGCAAGATGTTTTAAGAATGTTGTATGTCGCCAGATTAGAATATCTGCATTTTCTCATACAAACACAGATTTGATTTATTTAATAAATAAAAGTTGGTGAATTTCCAAGATGATCCATGTACCACAATGGTTACCATGCCAGATCGCCGTACTAAGGGTTCCAAGTTCGATTCCCCGCGAGGTGGAAATTTCATTAATGAGTGTCGGTCTGGGTGTGTGTGTTCTTTCCTTTGTGTATGCCTATGGCACCCACGACACAGGGAATATGAGGCTATGAGTGTATAGCGTTAGCACTGAAACACAATATTATTATAACACACTTTATGTGACATGCATCCTGACCTCTACGGTGAGTGCACCCTCATGTATCAAAGTGTGTTGTTCCGCTGTGTAACGTCATCCGGCTAAACACACGCCTCTAGCCACATACTGTTATAGCTTTGTGTACAAACAACATAATTTACTCGCTCTATCTAAGCAAAACCATTGTTTTTCGTAGTGAAATATGTGACTCGATTCTGATCTCCTGGTAGATTGTTTTCCCAAATAAATATTAATTTCCTGTTTACGTGACTTCGTTCGATTTTTCCTACTTCCTAATAATAAAATATCTGTGAATGTTTGTGACGATGCATGGATGTTAGTTGCTTTTTTATACAACACTATTGAATGGTTTTTCATGAAATTTAGCTCTTAGGTAGGCCTTGATCTGGAATAACATATAGGGCACTTACTCGTATTGTTCAGGCAGAGTCGCGGGTCGAACGCTAGTAAGTAACCCACACTGTTCAGGATTGTTACTTGTGATTGAGAAGGGCGCACTACAATATGAGACATTGGGATTGACGAAGGTTTAATGGCCAATTGAATGTTATAAATTCTAATGTCATCAGACGGTTATTGTTGTGGCTTAACCAACTACTTCGAGTATCTAATATGTATTGACAAAATAGCTATGATTAAAATTATTTTCATTCGGGAACAATCAAGACTGTAACAGTTCTCCTTGATAAGCTCTTAAATTAATGTTTTTCAGTTCTACATAAGTTAGAAGTTTAGTATGTAATTATTTTGTGCTGAGTTTCTTTCGTCTCTAAATTAATCAAAAACTTTAGCCGTGTCATTTTAAAGTGAAATAATAAGTGTTCGAAAAAGTTTATGTTGAACCTTTCACCTATGAAAGACATTTAAGAATTTGACTTTTATTTTACGCTTTTTCAAATGTTGATTTGATTATTCTTTCTAATGCTGAGAAAGTTTAACTTTATTCTTAGAACTATTAGTGTTTAGAATTTCAGAACTGAAATCATATAAACCTTCATCAAAAACAGATTCACGCACTTTTAAGACATTTATTTTATGGAGAACTGTCAAACGCGCAGCTGAGTTTCTTGAAGTTATTGTTTTTATTCAATCCAATTAGGTACTTATACCCGCTAGTAATAATAGTTAAATGCTTAAACTATGTCATTTACTATCACATCCTTGGATGAATGTCACTATGACTCTTGATCCTAGAGAATTACAATTCGGGATTTTGAGTGAATCAAAATGAAATAAAAAATACCTACTTACAAAAGTTTTATACAAATGATCAATTCAGAGATTGCAGAAGTTCCTTACTCGGTTATTTATGGTTTGATAACATTAAATAAGTTATATTTAAAGAATAAAACCAAATTTACTTAAACTTATGATTTTTGTTATTAAATAGTTTAAATGTTTAAGTAATAATGAAAACTAAATCGATATCAAATTAAACGAAGTGCTTAGGGAAGGTTTTGTTTTGGATTAAAATATTATCTGACCATCTGATCGAAACGGGAAGCTTGTAATACGTCAGTGTGGAGATTTACGAGTATTCGATCTCAGATCGATGTAACTTGTGTATGTCTAAATTTTGGCCTAACGCCAATCAGTTATAACGTGAACCAAAAGGAAATTATTTTTGCCAAATTCTAGAGGATCGCACTCGCAATAAATTTTACTGAAGGCTATCCTATTCTATTTTTAGGATTCCGAAGGAAAATCAAACCCTTATAGTTTCGTCATGTCCGTCTGTCTGTCCGAAGCAAAGCGCCGAGACCCTAGTGCTAGAAAACTGTTATTTGGCATGAAAATACATATTTATTAAAACTCCAGAATCGTAGAATAAAATATTGATAAATATTTATTTTCAGGGTACCTCCCATACAGGTAACGTGAGGTACCTGTTGCGTACTCTATAGTGTGGGTTATCGTTGAAAAGGTCTCTCAAAAATATTATAGGACTTTTAAGACTATTTTTGGAATTAGTTGTCCGTTAGCGAAATATTTGGCTTTAAAGTGATAATTTTGGTTAGAGTCAAGTGTCCCCCCCCTGCCGGCTAAACGATTAGTGTTGGACAAGTGGAAAAATTCTCAAAAATAGGTTATAAATGATGAATTTACAAGGAAAACTATCACGGCTATGTTAGCATAAGTAGTTAGTGAGTAATAGTCGATAAACTTACTATTTCGGAAGTCTACATTGCGCGTGACCTAACACGCACTTGCCCGGTTATTTATCCAGAATTTTGTATCATTACGTTCTCTACATACATAGCATGTATTTTATGTGTTACTAGCCTCGGTATGTTTTAGAAAACCTATAAATTAATAACCATGTTAAAAAGGCCCACATTAAAACATTATAGACACTAATCTTTAATCAACATAGTATATTTTTTATCCCCCGACGAAAAAAAAGGGGTGTGATAAGTTTCACGTATCTTTGTATCTGTGTGTCTGTGTATCTGTATGTCTGTCTGTGGTATCGTAGCTCCCAAACGGATGAACCGATTTTGATCGCATGGAGAGTGCTCTTAGCTATGTTTAGTATAAACTGTCGGGGTTTTTTTTAATTTTAATAACACTAGCTGTTGCCCGCAGCTTCGCATAGGTACGGAAATTATGTTTTACCTTTTTAATACCTCTTGCAGAAAAAATTAAAAAAGCGGTGAATTTATAATGAAGTACTTATATTTAGTAATTTATATACTGAAAACCACGATACAATTACAAAGGATTCCTCCAGGAGCGGGTTTTGAAAAATTAGCAATATTCACATTAATTTATTTTTTTCTTTTTCTTGCAAAATTTTGAAAAACTGAAAAATATATATTCCATCAATTTAAGCAAGGAATATTTGTTGAAAATTTGAAGCAAATCGGTTGATGTTTTAAAAATATTTCATACAAACTTTAATCCCTTTTCCCAGGGAAACCTTTTAATTTTCCGGGATAAAAAATCCATAAATATGACCCGGAGTATTAGTAACAACTTCACCAATTTTCATCGAAATCCGTTCAAGGGTTTTCATGTGATGAACGGACAGACAAATAGACAGACAGACAGACAATAATTCTTAAAAAAAAATATTTTTGTGCTCTTACACGTTATTGAAGGGCCCCCTAATTTAAATTTAAAAGTATTAAATGTACAGATAATTTGCCCTTTGAGGTTTATTATAGTAAATATAGATAGTTTATTAAATTATATATTAATAAATCCAACAAAAAACTATAAATTACGTCAAACTACTTAAGTACAATACGGCAATAAAAACTGGATCAATTTACGGATTGTTATTTGCTGGAACAAATAACGGTCAGCAACAATTTTATTATTATTTATTACGATGGAGACAGCCTGGGTACTGCCGTAAATCGATATTTGTCTATTTGAAACTTATTAAGGGCAGGTATTTTAAACGTTGTTGGGAGCATTAGGGTGCTTTTCCACCAGAGATGTGCTATGCAGCTATGCTTCGAAGATGTGAAATCTAATAGATATGATTGGTTCAATAAATTGATTGATTTCCACCAATGATAATGATTGGTGGATGTCAAACGCATCCATAGCAACGTAACATAGCACATCTCTGGTGGAAAAGCAGCCTTATTCAGAGGTGGGAATACTATTATAAACCTACCTACCTGCTTACATGGTGAAAATATTTTAAATCTAATATTGACAGTATACTTCTAACACATATTAGAATGGTAACAAAATCGTAAATTCCAGTTAAAATGTGGGCTATTGCAACCAATCGATTGATTTGTTCGCGCCGTAGAACTCCACTTGAATAGGTCTCTTGTCTGCGTTTTATTCACTCACATTTTTCTTTTGAGATTTATTTTCGTTGTCAGACTATTCTCGGACGTACATTTTTCATACCACTTTTGTGAGGTTCACCCACTTTTAGAATTATGCGACACAAACCTTTACTTTTGTAAGTGATGCCTGCAAAGCAGGGTGTCTCGGATTCGAATCCCGACCCGGCAAAAAATTTCACATAGAAACTACTCGGTGTCGTTCTGTTTCGATTTATTTCAACAGTTGTTAGTGATGTATTTGTATTGACTGTAATTGAAGTTCTATTTAGAGCGTATAAGTTTATTATTATTATATAGTAGGAGGTAAATTAGCAGAAGACATAATTATGTATATCAGCTGTACTTCTAAAACTAAATACTTAATACTTACGATTTCATAATAAACAACTAAATAAAGATAATCTTAAAATTACGCATAAAAATCAAACAATAACTGAAGCCAAGTCAATGATATTTTTAGGGATAACACTTGACGACACATGTTCATGGAAACCACATATAGAGATGGTCTGCAATAAAATCAATAGCTTCGCTTATGCCTTATGGCGCTTGACTAAACTTACCAACATCAAGACGGCTCTAATTGCTTACCACGGATATGTGGCTTCTGTCCTAAAGTACGGTATTATACTATGGGGTAACTCAGTGCACATAAATCGGGCATTCATTGCACAAAAACAATGTGTACGTGCTATCTGTAATGTGCCCAGTATTACTAGTTGTAAGCCTCTGTTTAAAAAGTTAAAATTACTACCACTACCATGCTTATATATATATGAAATATGTAACTTTGTTCACTCTCATCAACAGATTTTTGATGCAAAAAAGGAAATTCTTAATTATAGAGGTAGATTTCCGAATAAATTTATATTACCACCAACAAGAACTGCCAAATATAGTAAAAATTGTTATTGCATGGCAGTTAAAATTTATAACAAATTACCTAATGAATTAAAAGATAAACCTTATATAAAATTTAAGAAAGCTTTAAGCACATGGCTACTTGATAAATGTTTCTATTCTGTAAATGAACTTGTTCAAATTTAATGTTAATTGCAGTATTATTATTATTTAAGCATTATTCTTATTATTTACATAATAACATTGAACGCTATTGAATTGACTATTAATTTTGACATGTACTACATCCATTGACATTTGACTTCAATTTTATTTAGAGTATTATTTGACGAAAATCATTAATTAATACCGTTAGATTGTTAGACTTAATTACAATTCTTTAAATATTTGCATGCTTGGACAAGCTAAATGTGTGAAAATTATATTAACTATATTAAAATACCACCTTTGTACTACCACATTTAAAGCAAATAAATGATTATGATTATGATTATGATTATGATTCTGGGTTCATTCTCTACTAACAATGACATAGAAAGATTTTTCAAGTGAACAGGTGTCCATACAGTAGAATAATACATATTACTTTATTATTAATTTAACTAGCAAGGTCAACAGGGTAGCACTTTTTGGGACGTCATTTCAAAACGGGGATGAGATGTAAGATACATCCGCAAAATATCACTAACTCGATCCCGGACACGCTGTATATTTCAGTAACCTATCATAAGTCCCGACTATTTCATTTCAGCCACCATAAGATCGAACAATTTGAATGAGTTCATTTGAAATTCAATTCTATTCAATTTCTAGTTCATTTTAGTAAGGAGTGCGAACCAGATTTATACCAAATCGTAGGTATGTCGATGAATATTTCAGCGAGTAAATTGACAAAATGTCAAATTATAACAGAACTTTTGAAACAATGTTATAGATTTAATTATCATTCTCAATTATTAAATGAAAATAAACTCAGAGTACTTACGTAATGTTAATTACGTGCTTCAACAAATGTTATCTTAGGTTGTCTGAAATATGTTTACCTACCTGAAACATGATAAATTTAGACTAATAATAATTAATTAATTTAGACTAATAAAACTTGGCAATAATTAAAAAAATTGTGTGTGTTTGCTTCGACGCACGACTGGAGTTTACTCCTTACGAACGATTATAAAATATATAGATTAATAAACCAGTAACAATGCCATCTAGATTCTTGGTTACGAATTACAAAACTAACACATAACATCACGTAACGGTTTGATTTTATTCTACGTAAATTTTCATTCCCAGAGCTTATATGATAATGGAGGTAACCTCCAATAATTTCTTCACAACTATTTCTCTTTATGTATAATGAAGGCCTCATATTCCAATAAAATCTTGGTTCTCGCTTCTGTAAAATTTCAACTGTTGTTATTGAGCAATAAATATTGAATAGATAAATAAGTGTTATTATTACAAGTCATAAATATGTACCTAAATGTATATTTATACTATTCATTTAATGTTCTGTGTTTTTGACCACAATCCCAGCTGAGGATATTCAGGTGTATTATTTTCCTTTAAAAACAAAATTAACATATAGTTATGTATTTTACTAGGTTTATTAGTATAATTCGACTCCACTGCTATAGTAAAATAACCCTGGAAATTACCAGCCTTTATCTGGAAACTATAGATGGAGTAAACTGACTCTAGGTCTTCTTTAATAAAGTGAAAAACTATCATGTGGGCTGTCCAATGCGCATAGGCGCTAAAGGGACAAAACCGAACTTAACTGTTTGAAATTCTTGAAACTTATAATAATGTAATAACATTCATATTTGCGTACATTAGGTAGGACTAAAATACTTTAAGCCACAATAACTTTTATATGTAGGCGTTCATTACAAAGGTCAGCTCGCGTGGGTGTTATTTTAAAAGGATCAAACAACATGATCATTTATTTTTGACGAATTATTTAAAGACATCATTTAAATTGCCTTTTTGCTTATAATTGACGCAGGCAAAGTTTAGACCGGTCTAATTAATGAAGTAGCCTTCTTTTTACATCTACATTAAGTTGCAGTCAATGGAGAATTTAGAATTTCCTAGTTCATCAAAATGTGTATATTAAATTAAAAAAAAATTCCTCACTACTTATTCCTACTTTAACCTTCAGATTCCTACTATTTGAGAGCAAAAGCAATAGCCCAATGCTATGCAATGCTATAATCCGAGTTCCGATTGGCAGACAGACTTCGAAAACATAATTATTTATTTATTTTGTACACACAAAAACATTTATAGGACAAACAATTTAAAAGATAGTTTGGACAAGGGCACTACTTTTACCAGAGTTATTTCATTATAGCATAATGGCGAGTTCTGGTGTAGTATTCAGATTTTTTCACGTTATAATAAATTTTCAATACGTTCATAAACCTGTCACCGCTATCGCTTTACGCTTACATAGTTAGTTTTTTGTAACTAAAGTTATTATGTTAGTATAAAAAATAAAGAGATTTAGGAGCCATTCATTGACTCCTCTTTTCTTTGTTCGATAAGAATTCCCGGATGTTCTGAGCCTTGTGCTGTCCGTAGCAATTTTGTGATATCGCACCCTCAGTGGAAAAAAAGCATAAGTTGTGTTACTTTGAATTTTAGTTATTAATATGATTGAAAAGAGGGAAAAACGGCTCATGCTCAATTTTTTTCAAATTTTTATCATTTATCTTGACGGTTTTGTGCAAGAAATCGTAATGTAATTTACATTTACTACTTACTGATATTTTAAGTTTTTTTGCGCTCCTGTTAGATTTCAATTTTCATCGTAAGCCTTTTTTCACTAAGGGTGCGATATTATGACGGTTTCTTTCAACCTGGTTTTTCAATATTTACCTATAGATAGACCGTATTGATTTTATATAAGGAAAAAGACTTCTTCTATCATAAAACTGGCATACTTTTTTTATATATTAGTTAGAAAAGTAGTCGATAGGGAATTAGGAGTCGTGACTCCTCGGATCCTGGGATCGGCTTTCATCTTTAGAACTTTAACATAATAATGTAGTTAGGAGTGTTTAGAAGTTGAAAAACTCGGAAAGCGTCAAAGGTTCTTAATTAAATGCTTTGGTATTTTCAAAGTGCCTTTGGTTTATGAAATTAAAGTGAAACAACAGTTAACCGCGAATTTGATCTTTGTGAAATAGAGTTCTGCACTCACTTTTTTCGTCAAGAACTGTAAATAAGTTTTAGTAAGCAGAGTAAGTCTACCATACTATTTTTGTTAGTTGAATGTTTATTAATATGTCTTACTAGTATGAGGTATATTTGTATATAAACTAATTTGAATAGTGGTTTCCAAAAAACATCTGTACATACCCGTTTTGTATGATATTTTACGCAATTTATTATTTTACAAAACTCTGCTATGCGCATATTCATGCTCTGATTAACTATGGTACTTAAACATGTGTCTGGATCATGGACGTATCAGATTTTCATCTGGATCACCTAAATCTATCTTTCCATCCGTCTGTCAATTTGCTGTCAAATACATAGACAACACAATTCTCTCCATTAAAACATTCAAACCCAGTAATACATATGACCTGTGCATATGACAAACGAGGATAGACATTACACGGGCATATAATAGAAGCATTTCCTCAGAATGTTTATTTTCACCTAACCGGAAATAATATCTACATTTTAAATACGCAGGTGCATCTGTAATGTAACTAATTCATAATTATTTCGTTTATATACCTAAATAAATATTCAATAATTGTAAATCAATTTTCTTGCAAAACAATTCACCGCTTATCACTTAAGCAATTTGTGATTCCTCTTGAATCGTATTCTGGCACCCAATAATTCTTAGCGGAAACCATTATTGGAAAGGTTAAAGCAAACTGGTGGAAATGATAAAATCGATTGAACTCGTCGGCGACTTCAAGACTGATAGGCACTTCGTATTCTACAGCTTTTGCACTGCTTACTTACTTGTGGATTTCAATTTGTATTTTTATAAGCCCCAAGAGATTTTCGGCGTACGTAGTTATCCAATTGGTATTTTTTCCTGTGCAATAAAGCACTTGCGCAGTGATACTTTTAGTGTATAATAATATAATTTAACTATTGCGTGGAATTATCGTATTGCGCGTGCTACACGATACAAGAATTAATTTCGCAGTCCTTTGTATTCGCCGCTATTAACGAGATTAGACTTTATGGCACTGCCGTCGTCCCACGACTAAAATGATACTTTTAACTATTATTTAAAATATTAATTTTATTACATTTTTTTTTTGTAAAACATCCTAATATTAAATCAAAGTAATTAATAACGTAGTCTGTGTCATAACGTGATAAAGTTCGATATATTTTTTTTACGATTTAGATTGTAAAATTTTATGCTAGATCATCTCAGTTGCCTCTTCCGAACCTCTGATTTTTTTTCGGGACACGTTTTAAGCTCACCCTGTAGATTATTGAAAACAACCAACAAAGGCCAAAGTTTACGTCAGTTTTAAAACGATTTTATTTAGCTTACAGGGTATGTGGTCTCTGTCTTCTATGTACAGCACAGAAAAAATAATAACGAGTTGTACATATATAATTTATAAGAAAGGTAAGACCACATACCCCGCCCTTAATTCTATTGTAATATTCTTGTAAATTTTTGGAATTTAAATAATTACGTTTGAAGTGTATCTTGGGTCAAGATGACTACAAACTTATTGAGAGAGAACTTGTTGGCTTGAGAGGCAGTTCTTTCTTTCTTTTTCTTATCTTCTTGGCCGAAAATGCATCAATGATGCCTTTGGTGTTCATGATATCCATGGGCAACCATAACCACCTACCATCAGGTGGATCATCAGCTCGTTTGCCGGCTATTTCCATAAGAGAAACCTAAGCCCAATACTGGAGAATTTATTAGTTATGAATTATGATCGACATAGTTCTAAAAACTTCATAAATATTTGACAAGGGCTAATATGACGGTTTTAATTTTGCTTCACTAACATTGAAATGAGGTCATGATGCTCAATACTCATCTTGATTGAAAACTGAGTATTCTGCACTCTATAATGAGTCTAGACAGGCCAAGGAATTAGGTCAGTTTTTAGTTAATTCGTAATTACAACTACGGAACAATAATGATATAAGATACAATACATTTTCTTTATTAAACCAGTAAAGTAACAAAATATATTAATTTGTACATAAGGTGCAGACTATAGGCGGCCTTATCACTAAGAGCGATCTCTTCCAGACAACCAAGTCTTGTGAAGTTTAATAGAGAAAAAGAAAACGATAAGGGTAAAGTGTGAAGTGAGATTTATACATATAAATAAAAAAGCAAGTGTCAATGATAATAATAACAGAGAAAATGAAGGATATTTGATAAGTAATTCAATCAATAAAGTGAAATAATTGTAAGTATAAGAAAAATAAGACAACATACTAAGTGCGGAACCCTATACTAAGTGTAGTGCTACAAGCAAAATTTCGCAAGTAGTAAAATTAACATCTAGAAAGTTATTAAAATAACATACTTAAATTAAAATTGTATCGATTTTAACTGCTTTTTAATACTGACGTAAAATATATCTTTAGTGACTTCTACACTTAAATTAGGAACGTACGTGACATACCTGCCTAATAACTTCAGTCTGAACTAAACTTTATCTTATAAGTAGAAATAATTAAGACACTTCACATTATGTCGTTGTCTTGTGATGTCTCCTGACATTTTAATTTATAATATCGAGCGTTGTGTAGCAGAATTAATGTTTTGTCTTAGATCTGTTGTTCTGTAGTTGCGGTGAATAATAGGGTGCGTAATTAGACAGATTCATCTTAATGCTAATTAGTTTCAGTCAAGGATGTTCCTTCGTGAGGAATCTTGTGTACCTCAAGAGTTCTCTGTACTATTCAGAAGTGATGTACTCTTACCTTACGCCCCAAACGTGGTAAAAACAGGACTTTAGTATGAAACCGAATAGGGCGTCGATATCGGACTTTCGAGATTTCGAAACTCCGGAATCTCACACAATTTTTCAGTTCCGGAACTGAGTGTTTCAATATTGAAATTTCGATATTCATTATTACTATACAAAGTAGTGATTTCGAGTGTTCATTTATTTCGAACGCGTGTTCATTTATTTCAAATATCGGTTATAGGTACTTTGCAATATCACAATTATGTGTTTTTTTACTTAAAATAAGTTAATGCTTGACCATAATCCCACCTGATGGTAAGTGAAGATATGGTCCAGGATGGTGAGCGCACTAACTTAATAAAAGCCTATTCACTCTTTTCTTGAAGTCATCCACGTCATAGGTGGGTGGGAACGCAGACGCAGGCAAGCTATTCCAATCCTTCGCGGTGCGCATAATGAATGACGATGCAAACCGCCTCGTCCGTACCGGCGGGATGTTTACCACGAAAGGGTGGATACGTGCGTCGTGTCATTCGATGGAGGAACGGGGAAGGGGGAATAAATTCAAATAATTCCTGCGCACACTCCAAAATGTGCCCTATAGAAAACCGAGAGTCTAGCCACTCTGCGCCTGTGCTCGAGACTTTGCAGATTGGTCTTAACCAGATCTGGGTCACCAATGAGCCTCTTCGCACGCTTCTCCATCGAATCCAAAGCAGAAAGGTGACATTTGGCTGCTCCTGCTCAAATGTGAGAACAGTACTCCACACATAGCCTAACCTGAGCTTTGTATAAGGTTAACAATTGCCTCGGTGTGAAGTACCGCCGCACCTTCGCAAGGACGCCAAGTTTCCTTGCACCAGCTTCAACTTTGGATTCGATGAACTGCCCAAACTTGAGCTTGGAGGATATCTCAACTCCTAACAACTGCAGGCAGTCGGTGTTACCCAAGGACACATTCTGAAAAGTAGGAGCCAAGATGAGTGGACTCCTTTTGGCGGTGAAGAGACACGTCTGTGTTTTAGTTGCGTTGAATCTCACAAGATTGGCTTCGCCCCTCTCGGACACGGCCCGAAGTGTGAGATTCACACGTTCCACCATGGCTTCTCTTTCTGACTGAATTTCATGCCTACTGGCCCTGGAACTCGGTAGGTATCTCTCTACCACTGTGCTATATCATCTGCGTATGGGTACGAAAATAACACCATCATCGCTATCATCTGCGTACGTATCATCTGGGTACGCAGATGATAGCGATGATGGTGTTAATTGTTAGTATAGTTATGTTAATCATTCAAAGAATATCGAAATTAATATGTAGCTTCAAAAACTGTGATTTAAGCTCAAGACTATAGCTAGAGCTATTGTTTTTTTATTGTTGATTATTTGTGTTTTTACTAGAAAGACAAAAAATAAATGTGATTTATTAAAACAGGTTAACAAAGTTAGCTAATCATAATTATATGTTATCGTGATTAGCTAAAATTTTTCTAAGTTGAACTTAATTTTCAATAAATAATTAAAGTTCATAAAACATACTTTCAAACTTTTTATTTCGTCCTCAAAAATTTTTTTAAACAACCAATATCGAAACCAGTTCCGGAATTCCGGAATCAGGGCTCAATATCGTAAACCAGTTTCGATATTGAAAATGTTCCGATATCACATGCCCTAAAACCGAATGCTCGCAACTCATTTTCCGCGACTCAGAAAATACGCTCGTTTGTCCTCACCCTTATTAACGAAATTCTAACACCCCAACTCAAAGTCACTAACGGTCACTTTAATCGCTCCTTAGTAAAGAATCAGCATACAAATTCTGTACACACCCTTACACCCTTAGATGAAAAAACAGAACACGTAAGGGACGCCATCTTTGTAAAGTACAAGCTAACTTCCTAGTTCATGTATCCTGAATGCGGAATGAAGGAGTTTTTTTTTTTAATGGAAATAGCCGATAAAAGAGCTGACAATCCACCTGATGGTAAGTGGCTATCGTTGTGCATGGACAACAGTTACACCACAGATAGGTATAACTGATGCGTTACAAGCAAATAAATAGACTAGAAACAGAAAGTAAGAACTGAAGATAATATCGCACCTTCAGTGGAAAAAAGCGGAAAAAAGGCATAAGATGAAAATTGCATTTTACAGGAGAGCAAAAAAAACTGTTAAAATATCAGTAAGTATTCAAAGGAATTTACATTACGATTTCTTGCACAAAACCATCAAAATTAATGATAAAAATTTGAAAAAAAATTGAGCATATTTGCAGCTTTTGTCGCTCTTTCCAATCACATTAATAACTAAAATTTAACGTAAGACGACTTATGCTTTTTTCCACTGAGGGTGCGATATTATGGCCTCAGGTTCTTCCTATTGGAGGTCACTGAGCTCTGTACCAAATATGTTAATCCCTTTGCCGTGGGACTCATGGCTTTCTCACCTGCTTATCTACCTCTTCTAAAAATAATAGTTTAACTGTTTAACGTTTTGTGGTTCAAAAAACGGAGCGCGGCTTCCGATTTCGATTAGTTCAACTACGGGCAATATTGCCAATATTGGTTAGTTGGTCCAAGGACAACAAACGGATTTGAACGTTTTGTTTTATTATGATTATAAACATATTTTGCTATTGTTTAACCAATATTCATGACTCAAACATAGAACGAAAAATGAAAGTCCACGACACAGGCGTAGTTTGCGATCTTTACAAACTTTTAAGGCAAACTTTCTAGTGTGCAGGTCTTCAATGCTTTCCGTCTCCAAAACAAGAATAATTTCATTCAAACAATTCCCTAACTTTGAAGTATTCGAATGTCGAGGGATCGAGGATGAAAATTATTTTCTTAACCTTAAACGAATTTTACGTATTAGCTAACTCAGTGCGGAAACTTCATATTATTATTTCCGGGCCTTACAATCATTTGCATGTGGTTTGAATTTCGTTGCAGTAATTTTCACCACATTAGAGGTAGTTGAAAATGTCATACGCCCACAGTCCACAGTCAAACTTTAAGGCAGTTTTTACCGAAATATACTTAAATCTTATTTTGCGAATAATGACAATTTGTTCTACAGTAAAAATTTGCTTTACCAATTCTAAATCCAGGAATAGCTGTGTATCCGAGAGTATCGCTATATTTTTCATCAATTTATATGTTTTCATTTATCGTTTATTTCTCAAATCTTGAGTAACAGTACCTTTTTAGTATTCAAAAAGGCATTTGAGACTAAAATCATAGTGTTATTATAGTGTTATTTGAGCCATAGCTACTTCTAAATCCCAAGTTATGTATTTGATCAATCCTCCCTTAGTAGACACGCCCCAACTCAGAGTCACTAACGGTTACTTTAATCGCTCCTGAGTAAAGAATCACCATACAAATTCTGTACTAAGGATCGATTTAAGTAACCGATAGTTAGTGACTCTGAGTTGGGGCGTTAGTATCTTTTAAACCTTTGTTCCTATGATTCAAATTATCAAATATTGAAAGCTGACTGGCCATAACATCACGCTCACCCATTCACAGGAGACCAAGGATCTTTTCAGGGGACACATGAAATGAGTCAACAATGCTACGTTGACCTTGAATAAGAGTTCTTGATTACGTCGCTGACGTCGTCGTCGTCTTTGAGCAAGGTTTGATACTCGTAGCTTCCCTCACAGGTCCCGTAGCTTCACATTACCCTCTAGTATAGTGATGGGCTCCAATTTCCGCACTTAACTTCTAAGTCGGGCCATTGTGCGTAAGTGCATCGTGTGTACCCTCTAGTATAATAGGTACGTTTTTCTTTGAGCAAAGCTCATCCCGCACTTTTAAATTTATCGAGAGTAATTGATGACGCAATTTGCGAGTATCAATTACGTAAAAAATCACTACAAATTATTAGAACACTTATTTGAAAAAAAAGCCGAAGAGTTCGATGTTATCATCAAGTAATTATACTAATTGCACGATAAAAAATCTTCTGATTCATAGTTTATGAGAAAACGGCAATAAAATATATCTAAGACAGAACGTTACTTTGTACATTTATTAACATTGCTATAAATTGTATACTTACTTGATTTCTAAAAGCAAACAGGACATACTTTTTAGTATGTAGATTGATACATATTTTAATTTCATTAATAAAGGTGACGAGATCAATTTTCCAGAAACCTATCTTACTATTCCGGAAATTCGTCTGAAGATAGAGGCAATTTACACGTTCATACGCAATGTGAGAGACATGATAGAATTTGTATTGTAACAAATTCTAATGTTGTGTTCACCACGTTTTTATTTATACACAATAATGTATTATCGTTTATATAATAAACTCTGTGTTATGGAATATATTAATGTAAAAAATTTCATTAAGACGTCCGTGAATTCTATGCTCAGATGCCAGCAATAATGTTTTCAGTTTAATAATAAATGTCTTGGCGGCAAAAAATTTGATTTACATAATGTATGAGCATTAGTAGAAAATGACACCATATTTTTTTTATGTTTTACTTCGTTAAGAAAGCCCATTTTTATGCTCAATTAACAATTTTTATAGTTTTCTACGGTTTATGTGTAGAGCGAACTTATTATTATATATTCTACAACTTGTGTTTGTATGATGAATGCAAATAACATAATATTTTATTTAATATCGTATGGGTAAAATATTTCTGCTATATAATTTCAAATAACTAACAATTATACTTTTAAATACTAAAACCCAGCTATATGTATAAAATGCCGCTCTAATAATCTAAAATTTTAACAAAAAAATAACCGACTTCAAATGAAGTACATTCAGTAAAAAAGGAATCATCGAAATCGGTCGGCGTAATATTGAGTTATTCGTCCATTTATCGCGCACATACTTAATGCAAATTTAAGACATATGCTTTTGACATGGATGCCATTGTCAGATCTCGCTCAAATTTATGTGGGACTACACGACAAGCACCAGCTTTCGATTAAAAAAAGAATCATCAAAACCGGTTCACCCAGTCCAAAGTTCCGAGATAACAAACATAAAAAAATACAGTCGAATTGAGAACCTCCTCCTTTTTTTGAAGTCGGTCATTTGAAGTCGGTAATTTTTTTGTTAAAATTTTAGATTATTAGCGATATGATCGCCTAGGTTGTATAATGTATACTGTCCATTGTAGTTGTGTTATCTTCATGTACATTTTATTCTGGTGTGCAATAAAGAGTTTTGTATTGTATTGTATTTTGTATATTTAATGAGTGCAGAGTTTTTGTTTCACGTAGTAATATAAGGATGATATCATAAGACGATACAGATACCTAATGATAGACTAAAGCCGTATATTCCTAAATATAGATCGTCAATTATAATAGGATGAAAGGGATTTCCTTAAACGTGTAATTATTTCAGCGACTATTGACTTTGTCTATTGACTGTGTTTGATACAAATCAGCAGTATTAGTGATCAGAGACAATGTTGATTCTGTGAATGAACCCTAATTATAAGCTTTGCAAGGATTTAATAGGACAAGCCTTGAAATTATAGCTGTTATTTTGTTTCTTTTTCAGGGTTCCAAACGTAAAAAACGAAAAACGGAACCCTTATAGGATCACTCGTGTATCTGAACAACGGCCCTTTACAGCCAATTATCTCCGAAACCACTGGACCAAATGAGTTGAAATTTGGTACTTGTGTGCTTTTTTGTGACCCAAAGACGAAGATATAAAGAAAATAAATGAATTTCGATTTTTTTTAACGAAATCAAAATATAAAAAATACTGTTTTGCAAACCGTATCCTGTGGCACGTTAAATTAAAGGTATATCCGTTCACGGGTTTTGATGTGATACCCAGACAGACAAACAGACAGACAGACAATAATTCTAAAAAATATTTTTAGGCTCCAACATGTTATTGATTTGCCCCCTAATCGATTTTTTTTAAATATACAATGTACAGAAAATTTGTCCTTTGAGTTTTAAATATAAATTAAAATTAAAATTAAAAAAAAAGAAAACAAAGAGCTAAATGGCACCAAACGAGATGTCCAGAAGATAAAAGGAAATTAAATAACTTAACAAAGAAAGTGACACGCCTTATTAGTGACTACAATGAAGAACGTACTGATACCTATCTTCAACACTTAACTAATGACCGCAGTACTAACTACTCCTTATGGAAAACTACTAAAAATTCAAAAAAGCCTATCACTCATATCCCACCATTAAAAGATGACAATGGGAAATGGGCAGTTAGCAATGAACAGAAAGCCAATACATTTGCAGATTATTTAGAGACTATATTCCAGCCAAATCAGATTGAAAATAGTGAAACTTTACAGTTAGATGTCGGAACAATCGACAATGATTGTAAAATAACATTAGTAACACCAAAGGAAGTTCAACGAGAAATTAAAAAGCATATAAATCCACGAAAGTCTCCTGGATTTGATCTCATAACAGGAGAAATCTTATGTAATCTTCCAAGAAAAGGAGTAGTTAAATTAACAACTTTAATTAATGCTTCCTTGAGGTTAAGATTTGTGCCCGATTTATGGAAAGTAGCTGAAATAATAATGATACCAAAGCCAGGAAAACCGATCCATGAACCAGCGTCGTACCGGCCAATATCATTACTACCTGTAATTTCAAAACTGTTCGAAAAACTATTACTGAAAAGGCTAAAACCAATCATTGATAGCAAAAATCTCATTCCTGAACATCAATTTGGATTCCGAGAAAAACACTCAACTGTTGAACAAGTACACCGAATCACAAATATTATAGAAAAATCCCTAGAAGAAAAGAAAGTATGTTCAGCTATATTTCTTGACGTGGCACAAGCCTTTGACAAGGTATGGCATGAAGGTCTGATATATAAGATAAAAAATATGCTGCCGACACAATTCGCAGAAATATTAGAATCTTACGTCTCAAACAGAGTATTTAGAATAAAATATGAAGACACGTATTCCCAACTGAAGGAAATTAAAGCAGGAGTACCACAAGGAAGTGTACTAGGTCCGGTCCTCTATCTTTTGTACACAAGTGATATTCCGCAAATGGAAAACAACAGCATAGCAACCTTTGCTGATGACACGGCCTTAATGGCTGTAGGCAATACGCACAGTGAAGCGATTGAAAAAGTTCAAGACGCTGTTACACAGGTAACTAGCTGGACTAAAAAATGGAGGATTAAACTTAATGAATCCAAATCCATCCATATAGACTTTACCAACAAGAAAAAACAATATTTTCCCGTTTACATAGAAGAAAAGCATATACCGTATGAAAATACAGCAAAGTACCTTGGCATGACGCTCGACACAAAGTTACGCTGGAAAGCACATGTTAAGAAAAAAAAAAGAAGAATTAGAAATACGATATAGGAATATGTATTGGCTGCTTGGAAAACATTCAAAGCTATCAATACGTAATAAGCTTATTTTGTATAAACAGGTCCTAATGCCAATATGGACCTATGGTGCACAGCTGTGGGGCTGCACTAAAAAAAGCAATTTACAGATAATCCAAAGATTCCAAAACAAAGTATTAAGGGAAGCAGTAAATGCTCCCTGGTACATAAGGAATGATGACCTCCACCGGGACCTTAACATGGAGTGCGTTGTTAACGTTATTAAAAAATATGCAGAAGCTCATCATCATAGACTTCATCATCATGTGAATGTTGAGGCTATCCAGCTTCTCGACCACACCGATCTAGTGAGAAGACTTAAAAGAACAAAACCATTTGAGTTAGTGTAGTGTAAGTGTTATAGTGAACTAGACAGTGTAATGTAGTGTTAATGCTATCGGTAAAGACACATGAATAAAGTGACTTCCCCTTAAATAGAGACAATAAGAAAAGTGTTACTGGACATATTCTTATATAAATGTAGTTTATTAGTTTAAGTTAAATGAAAATTACTTATTAGTCTTGTAGGCTAGATTGTAATATAAGCGGGGACAAATATGTGTCCTACAAAAGGAAAAAAAAAAAAAAATAATTAAAAGTTATTAAATTTTGAAGAAAAGGTCTAAAGTTTTCTAAGGGTCGAAACTTTTTCTCCGACCTAATATTACAGAAAAACCTTTAAGTCGGATAAACTTCCTTTTAGCCCATAGCCCCGATTGATCTGAATTTTGGTATACCTGTTTATTTCAAAGCGCTGAAAACCAACATCATAGGCAAAATATCCGCATATTTAATTTTCAAGGTCACCTTGAAAAAACCTGTTTTTTTTTGTTTTTCCCGTTTATTTCGCAAAGTATTGATTTTACAGAAAAATGTTTCGTACAAAAGTTGTAGCCCATAAAAAGATTGACATTTTATGTTATATACATTTTTCTTATAGAGCCAGTGGTTTGGGAGAAAAATGTGAAATTCTTTTCGCATAATTTCTTGGTACAATTTCACTTGACATTGTAGGTAAGATATGTAGGTACAAGATACGCGCGAAAAACATACCTAGCCCTTCCTGGTAGTCGGGTAAAAAATTAAAGTACCTATTGTTATCTTAAGCAGCTCGTCGTTAATCAAAGTAATCCTATAAGGATTCCGATGTTTACGCTGAGGTACGGAATCCTAAAAACATTGCCAATAAAATAAATTACTATAAAATGCTTTTTTTATCAATAAATTTTCAAAATTTATAAGATTCGGATGCTGTATTGATCGTGCGAATATCTAAATATAAATCTAAATTAACGTGAAGTTAAAGGCGTTAACATCTAAGTAAAAATTTTGAAAGCAGAATGCTATAAAAATATACGTAAATAGTACCAAACATTGAAAAATACGAAATTATTTAAAATACTGCTTTGCTTTTGAAGGATATTAGTGTCAAAAGCTCGAGTCCTTTATTAGTTTACAAAGAAGTTGAGTGGAGAGAAATACAAACGTTGAGTTAATCTGAGCTACTTAGTTTCAATAGCTTTTCATATAATTTCAGACGAGTTTTAAATAAAACGTTCTCAGTTGAACGACACATTTAACCGTTTTCTGTTGAAATAAGTTATGTATTCAACGTTTATAATACAACTGTTAACCAAGGGCAGGCCTGGCGCACTCCGCACTTTCGGTATGAAGTTAGAAGTATATGCCAAGTTCGACGTGTTGGACCAACTCAGAAAATTCAAAAGGGCTGTCACATATTCGGAATCTGTCCCATATGACGTCATCAGACATAATATCACACGTTAGTTCGATACAACGCGCTTAGTCATGGTAAACCATATTAGGACAGTTCTTCAGAGATAAAATTTTCGATTTCTATTGGTATATTTCTGTAACAACTAACAAAACGGCATATTTTTTTTGTACAATTTAGCTTGATCTTTAACTGGGATAAATGATATTTTTGAAATATTTGCCGTCTAGATACAAAAAAAAAATATTTGAAGTTCGTTTTTCTGATTCATATGGCGCGTCCGTTTGCCATTTTCCGGTACAAAATGGTCGATGTCGCATTTTCTCTTCAATATATCAATTTTAATTATAATTTAATTGAAAGGCAATACACTGTCTTCTTAGAAAAAAAAATGTGTATCAGTAATAACTAAGTTAGTGTCTTTATAAATAAATAAATAAGAAGTGTCATTTGATCCTACTTGAACACTATAACGATTAAAAACTCTTAGCAAATAACTCATTATTTGAGATGAAAATTTAGATGATAAAAAATGTTACTCTCAGCTGTTATAAAGAATAGATTTATGAGGAAAAAGACGACTTTATCAAACGGCGAAGTAATTTCCAGTTTTAAGGAGCAAGATTAAAGAAACCATGACACAGCTGCGATGAGGGAAACCTCAAAAGCCCCATTAATTACTGCTGGTGATAATGTAGAGTACATTTAAGCAACATGCTTTCAAAATTATCTGCTATTACCTGTCATCGTCGTAGATACACACCAGTGAGAAATATGGAGCGAATTGACATGCACTAATGTCAAATGCTAAAATAAATAAATAAATGCTTCCACACTCATACTCCACAGTAGGTTGTGTGTTGCGGGTGGCATAGACGACACATATAACACATCACAATAACACCTATGACCCGAGTACAAATATGTATATGTCACATAAATATCTGCCTCAGCTGGGAATCAAACCCGGGACCACTCGCTTCGCAGGCAGCAGTAACACCTATGACCCGAGTACAAATATGTATATGTCACATAAATATCTGCCTCAGCTGGGAATCAAACCCGGGACCACTCGCTTCGCAGGCAGGTTCACTGCCAACTAGACTACAGGAAATAATGTTGCCTGTTTTATTTGGTAGTGATGTTTTCAGAACTCCAATTACATGAATCGGAAGATATTTATGAACATGGCTTGACACGCTACCGCGTTAGATTTGATTTACGGGTTAATTTTGTTTTACTACAATTTTTACTCACGATTTCTGTTGAATTAAAATATTAATATACTTTATAGTGCACTAATAAAAATTAATTCACTTTGGAAAATAAACTTTGACAAAACTTTGACGTAGAATCTAGTACAGTTAATGAACTAAATATTTTAACATCTGTTACCATCACCACCAAAATCTGCCCCGTCCATGATGCAACGCCACTGGGGCATATGGTACCAACCATAAAATTCATTTGCACGGTCCTTTATAAATGAACACCACGGTTTTCATAATTGATTATTTTAAATATTCTCTGTTGGAGTAAATTGGAGATTACCTGGGGAATAATTTTCGTATTAAGGGTGAATTAATAATGGTCTTCTTTTTAAATACATTTCATAACACGGTGTTAAACATAACTTACACAATCATATGAAGTAAGCTAAAAAACATTTATCACTATTTCGGTTACTAATAATGAAACTGTAACGAGTATTTAAGCGTTTTTGGAAAATGTACCCCTCAGGAGGAAAATAATAGGCACTAGTAATTCGTCTGAAAAGCGGCCAAGGAGTTTGAAAATTAGCGTTTCGCTTTCCAGTGTATATAATGAAATACCTAAGGCAGTTTGCAAATATCATCCCCAAAAGAGTGCAAATATAGGTTAAAAGTTTGTTAGAAAATACAACAATTTTGAAGGAAGCAACATGAAATTAGTCTTTGGATTTATGGGTAGATACATAAATGAAACAACTATATCAGTGTTTCTGGAAACTTAACCAATAAATAAATAGCGTTTAAAATTTTGTTTGAAAATCCACCAACGGCTGTCAGCAATGGCCAACTAAGGAAATCCTAGAATGAATCACCTTAATTGTAGGTTATGATTATGTCATACTCGTGTCACAGTGCTATTTAATATGTATGTTACACTTACTATAAACCAAATACCTACGAGTAATCATTACAAACGTAATAAAAATAAAAGTTTCTCAAAAATACTAACACTTAAACTACGAGTTTAATGGCTAAAACTAAGTTGGCGGGTGACTATTATACTATCTACTACTTAAAAGGTTTTCACCCAAAACGAATGTCATAAAAAGGTTGTTTAATAAAAGCTTTTGCATATATCAAGAGATTTTATTAGTTATCATTATAATATATTAATATTTCGTCTAGTTGTGCAGGAGGCGCTATATTTCGTTGGTACCTTGCCCAATCAAGATACCATATTATACTCATTGTAAGTATGGCCACAGCAACCTCCTGATCTTCTAAAGATGTATAGGGTACATTATCCAGTGTTCAGGACTTATTCTGAACCTTTGTCAGTCACAAAACAGGCGATTAAGGAGTCCATATTCATATAGTATTGGTTTGCTAAAAATTGTAGCGAAACTGCGAAACACATTTACCAAAACACAAGTACGAAAGCGAATACAATAGAAAATTAAAATCACTGTGTGCGTGTCGATGAGTTTCAATAGTAAATAGGACTCCAAATACGCTGAAAATATTTGATAGTAAAAATATACAAGAACACGCGTAGAAAGATGAAAGATCGATGACAAATATGACAATACAGTGATGTTATTTATAAATACTATGGTTACCAAAATGAGATTATTAGGGATTACATCATCTTTGTTGTCAATCGATTAATCGATGTCAAAATATTCGAAATGTAATTTAATAAAATTAGCGTAACGATTAAATGGTAATTATAATATATTACATAGTTTTGATTTATATGGAATACGAAAATATGTTAAAATTAAATTAATATTATAATTATAATCAATAAATAATACATACAATATATTATTATGTTCCATCAATTGATAATTATCAATCGATTCAATCGATTATAAAATCGTATGTAGTGAGGTAAATACTGTGAAAACTTTTTTGCATTATTTTGTTCATTTGGCAAGAGCAGCTGAAGCTAAGATTTAAATATGTTTACCTTATAGATAAGACGAATTTTTTGGTATATAGTTTACTCTTGTCTAGTCCGATGTTCTAGCACAGATTACATATGGTTCGAGGCCGAAAATTGGGGTTCTCCTTTATATGCCATCAAAAACATAACTTGTAAAAAAACCAAGTTGCGAGAACTCACTTCTTTTACCACAAAAAATTGTGAGATCCGAAAAAGTCAATCTGTTTATTTAGAACATAAAAGATTTTTAATATTGATATGGTCACTTTAAGATGGTATTAGGTTAGCTAATTACGTAATAACTTAAGACATAAAGACCCTTAAGTAGGGACTGAATAAATTAACCGACTTGATATTACATGGATGTCACAAATTTTTATGGTAAAAGAACTGAGTTCCGAGACTTGGTTTTTTTACAAGTTATGTTTTTGATGACATCTCATTTCTTTTTGTAGTTAATCTTACTTTTGTTGACCTTCCAACACATTCTACTTTTTTTGCTTCTAGCTTTATCCACAACGAAGTTTTAGGGGTTCGAAAATGGCCTGAACTGCTTCAAGAAAAGGATGGTACGGCCGTGCCGCTTTTTTGCTCGACTTGGCGGGGGCACTGCCGTGCCCCCAGATGAAGAGGAATTTACGTTAATTTTTAAGTACATGTCGCGTTAGCAAAACATGAAGCAAATTCACGTCTAAGTTCTTAGAAGGCATGTGTGCTTAATAGCTTACACTTCTCGTATTAGTATTATTTAATGAGAGCCGAACCAGAAGTCATTGCAAAGTACGCGTGGGACATAATAATAAAAGAAAAAGTGTCGTTAAATAATAATGGCCGCCAATGCCATTTGCTTGTGATATATAATATTATGGTCATGATAGGTCCATATAACTTGATTCATTGCAATCAGTATAATGACACATCTCAGTTCGATACTTTGAGGAAAGTTACTGATAACCGAAAATGTAGAAAGAATGCAAAATATAAAATAGCTGGCCAAGTGCGTGTCAGGCCACTCGTAATATAATCCCCTAATTGTAAGTTCAACAACTCAGCCCCTGGCTGGGACAGTATTCCAACTTCTTTCATTAAAATAGGCTAGACAAATTCTTACACCAGTGCTTTGAATACAATATGTGTTCTGAAACTGGCCGATTCGCATCTGTATTTAAACTTTTACTTTATTGACTGATTTATTGCATTTCGTCTTGGATGAGCGAGGTACCCAGTAACAAAGGGCTACGATTAATACAGGGGTGTACTCGTATTGTATCAATAAAAGCATTTTTCATTTTCATTTCCTTCGACTACCTATTACTCATTAACTAGGTATTTAAACTAACATAGTCGTGATAGCTTTTCTTTTGAATTTATCACAATATGCTACTGCCGTGATTTATTTCACATTACATACCTACATACAATAATGCATGTTATGTTGGCGTCAATTTTATATCATAATGACTTCTGTAACATTAGGTCATAGGTATCTAATTATCTATCTAATACATTTAAAAGAGCAATTCTTGTAGGTATGTAATAAGTATTCTGGTAGTCTCAGAAACGGCTCCAACGATTTTCATGAAATTTATTAGTATGCAGGGGCTTTCGGAGGCGATAAATCAATATAGTTAGGATTCATTTTTAGAAAATGTTGTTTTATCCGTGTTCTTAGGCAATGAATAACTGCCACAATAGACTCTTCCTGACATCTATTGGCGAGTAGCAGCACTAAAGCTACTTCAGTAGATGGCGTTGTTAAGCAACACTAAATCGAGCAAAGGTCATCCGGGTGTTTATAAATTAATAGGGAACTACGGATTGTATGCATAAAATTCAAATAACAACTTCAAATCTTTCACTGGTTATCGAAACGATTTCCTTATTTAATGTTAATTTACTGCCTAATATTTAGTAAAATTCCAAGATGATATAATGAAAAGATGCAGTAAGTACCATTTTACCTACTTATGGTGCATGTCAACAATGAACCGTATAGGTAGGTACATATTAATCTTACAGTTTGAAAGGTAAGCACGCTTTGTCAGCACATTTTATGTTGATCGTTACCTCAACTATGAGTTCAATGATCGTGAAATGATCCAGAGATAGAAAACAGACAAGACATAATTTTATTTTCATACGAAAGATATTAAAGTATGTTTGCTTATTGCACACTACGTGCCAAAATATCTTACTTAGTTGACAACGAAGACTGGAATAAAAACATTACAGAGATCATTAAATTCCCTCTTCATCTCTCCCTCTCCCTCTTTCTCTCCCTTTTTATTTTCACATTTCTAAGTTCTGCCGAGAGTAGAAAATAATTAAAGTACTATCGTTATTAAAAAATAGGGGTTGGTGGTAGAAGGGTGAAAATTTAGCGTTGTATGTATTTCTTAATGCCGAATTATAAAAATATTAAAATAAAAAGTTTTTGGGGTAGACCACTCTTATATTATAATTTGGGGTATGAAAAATAGTAAATGGCCTATTTTCAGACCTACTGAATATACACACAAAATTTCATAAGAATCGGTCAAGCCGTTTCGGAGGCATTTTGTTACTAAGACTGTAACACGAAAATTTTATATATTAGATAAATATGTTTCCAAAATCGTCGTGTCTATTTAAAATTTCAGACAATCTTCAGATTAACCCACTGGGTAATCCTGTAAAATTTGACGATCAAATCAATAGATTTTCGTTTCATATTGAGTGGGTACTCCCCGTGCGAAGATTTGTGTTGCTACTCTATTTATATGCAAATTTACTGAATGGAATCAATGAAATTAAAAAAGAAAATTTACATTTACATTCGGCTTTTACTTGCATCTCATGGGTACATGTAAAGGAGAACTGACTCGTAGTTGGGAATGTTGAAAAAGTGTCCAACTTTATATATGTACGGCAACAAATTGGCGCTAACGTAGGCAAAGGGTATCGTATGAATGTAGCAGTTGGTGACGGTTTGAAGTTTACCCTGTTGCTACCGTGGCGCCACCAATTTAACGCAATTCGAAGGACACTTGCATAAAAGAGTCATTCCCCCTTTACCTCTTTACTCCATGTCGTATCTACAGCCCGCAGATGTTATCCACAGACGGCAATTGCCTAAGGGGCTACCAGCTATGCGGATTTAAAAATATCTTAGGACAGATAATACTTATAACAATTATGTGGTAAGAAAGAAATATGTACAAAGCACAAGATGTCAGTAGCGTGGAATGATGTTTTACCAAAATAAAAGAACCTCAATGCGCAAGTATGACTGGCACTTGGCCAGTTTATTCATTGTGTGCGCCATTTTGTTTTGATTGTATGAATTATGAAGTCATAGTGACGATCTGAGTACCTACTTACAAGAAAGCTTTTCTTACCCTTGGATGTTTTAAAAGACAACTTTTTTGTTTTCCCTTTTTTTGTGAACTTTTAATGGATCTGTTCACACACCATAAAACTTTAGGAACACAGAAACAGTTCCAAAAAATTCTTGGAAGAACCCATATTATGAGAATGGAACTTTTATAAAAATATTAATTGCGAAGTAGGCATGGTAAAAAAACTCTTGAGAAACTTATTCTATTTCATAATTCGTCTACTGACGAAGTGAAAAAAATGAAGAGCAATAGCATGAAGAATCAGAATATGTCTTTGAATTTGTCTGCTTTTCGTACTTCTAATATTTTGAATTCCTTTCCTAATGAAGCAGAATAAAAAAGATTATGTGAATTGATAGAATATATCCATAAAAAGTCATGAGAGGTGTCAAGGGACACCCGGATGGAACGAAGTTCCTTTCGATTTAAGTATTGTTTTTTGAAGTGATTCAGAAAGTTATACAGCGCTATCTCTGTAAAACTCTCTGAATCACTTCAAAAAAAGTGTCGTCATTCGTAAGAATCAAAAAGTGTCGTAAGAAAATTTTCCGTCTAGCCCCCTTTCACAACGCGCGATAAGGAACTTCGTTTCAAAAATCCACATGATTATAAGTACCCAGATGACCGACCGACTTTGCTCGGACGCCATTTACTGAAGTAACTTTAGTGTTGCTACTCGCACACAGATGTCAAGAAGAGTTTATTGTAGCAGTTTTTCATTGCCTGAGAACACGGATAAAACGACATTTTCTAAAAGTAAATCCGCTAGGATTTAGATCGATTTATCACCCCCAAAACCCACCGCTTACTAAATTTCATGAAAATCGTTGAAATCGTTGGTTCCGCCATAAGCATATGTTGTCATGCGCGCGCGTGCAATTGGTAGATATGTAGGTGAGCTAATTAGATTGGCAACATTGGATCCTTCATCCCTCGTCCCTTTTCTACCTATCCGCGGACCCATAAACCTGAAGCACGCGAGAAGAAGCAAGATGCCCACAGCATCGACTAATTAGTGCGACCCGCGTTCGTTAATCGCAAAACCGCAACCGCGTTCTATCGAGCATCGCCATATTATCCGTGAACACAAGCCTAATCAAAGTAAAATTTCACAAATGCCTCCAGACTTAAATAGAACCGAACAAATGAGACATCATAATAGGTGAGCAAGCTACATTGAATTATTCGCAGTGATTAAAATTATTTGATTGACTGGCAGCGAATATTATAAAGAATTTTGGGCATTACAATAAAGTAGGCGTCCACTTATTTTATTATTATTAATATCACAGTACTCATATATACTTTTGTCTGATATTTGCCATATTTTACCTTTTAGCAGGTTTTTTTTATACATATATTAATATTTCTAATTCTGCTATTTAGTATAAGAATTAATTAATCAAAAAACTTACGAATATAAATCAGTATTTTTAATTTGGTAAAAAAAATAAGTACCTATATTAAGTAGATATAAACTGTTTCAATGGTTTTAAATATTTTATTTATTTTTAATGTCTTCCAAAGAAATTATTTAATTAATAACAAACCAAAACAGTACCTAAATTAAAAAGAAGGAAAGGTATAGAAAAAATGTTGTTAGTTAATTACTTAATCATTATAATCGCGGGCAAAGCCGCGGGCAGAAGGCTAGTAAAATATAAATGTTAAACAATATTATCTTAAATACAATTAACTTTGTAAATTTTAATTAATACTCATCGCTCTCGGCTCTGCAAAGAAGTTTGTCAAAAGCAAAATATCAGGTAATACGAATAAAAACTCATTTGGAAGCAAGAGCTCGGAAATGTTTGACTTGTTCGACGATTTCACTCTGTTCAAATCCAATAACAAGTTGTTTTCTAGTTTTACTACATCGTGACTAACTTTGGATAGGCAAAGTTGCAAACTCCATTAACTTTAGCAAGACTTAAAAATTGGACTTTTGAGTTTGACTGCACGCGAATAGTCTGCACTATTAGGTACCTGAATGTTATTGCTGCACCGGAAAAGCAGTGAGTCAGTCTGAATCATATTAGATGACTCTGCCGAAAGATATCGATTTATCGGAGACTAGGAAATCGCCCTCACTTCGCTTCGGGAAAAATTGTAAAAAAAATATAGCCTATGTCACCCGGGGATAGTGTAGCTTCCCAACAGTGAAAGAATTTTTCAAATCGGTTCGGTAGTTTCGGAGCCTATTCAATGCAAACAATCAAATCTTTCCTCTTTATAATATTAGTATAGATAAAAGGTCACACAAATATGAAAACGTATTATTTAGAAGGTAACAATACCATCTATTCATTCCAAAAAAGATTGCATAATCTTTCAAGTTACAATTGTCATTCTCTCAATAAATTCTAATACTCAATATAGTCAACAATTTCATTGTAATCCTAGTTAAGTTTTTCTTACATACCACAAAAACTAGCATATCATCGTACATTTTTATTTAAATAAATAAAGATGAGGAATTTCTAAATAAAGTACCTACTATTGTTACAAGCGTCGTTCTTATTAGTAAAACTAAGGATTACGCTTCGTGTAATAATATTAGCAAAGGGCTTAAAGTAAATTATAATAACAATAAGTTCATTGTCGTTCGTCGTCGATTAAACGTTTCCCTTAGCTGTTAACTTGTTGTTTTAGGTCGATGATTGAAAACGCCCTTCGATAATCAGCTGACTTTACAGTTTGATAAACAAAGCCTGTAAATACCATGAATAATTTACAAATACAATTTCTCTTAAATCCAAACAGGATTTATTAATATATTTGTTTACAATCATTAAATTTGGTGTTTTTTTGCTTAAACCACTGATTAAAAATTGCTTTATCATTAAGAAAAAAATATGTAAATAACAAAAGATGTTTACTGGATAGGTACCCGATCATTTAGTTAGAACGTCTCGCACCCTCAGTGGCAAAAAAGCATAAGTCGTCTTACGTTGAATTTTAGTTATTAATAATATTGGAATGAAGGACAAAAGCTGCTTATGCTCAATTTTTTTCAAATTTTTATCATTAATCTTGACGGTTTCGTGCAAGAAATCGTAATGTAAATTCTTTGACTATTTACTGATATTTTAAGTTTTTTTGCTCTCCTTTAAAATTGCAATTTTCATGTGATGCCTTTTTTCCACTGAAGGTGCGGTCAGTCTCACACTGCATTTCAAATGATACAAGCTGATGTATAAGAATTTCTTGTTTGATCCCTCACAAGGACCATCATTTTAGACAGGCATTTTAATCAGGTTAAATTGAATCTCTCCTCTAGCGAAAAGTGTAACTGTATGATCACATGATACGATTTTAATATTTTTACTAAAACAAAATTCTTTATTCTTAATGTTCTAATTTGTAAAACATATATAAAAAGTATACCTGCAGTAAGATTTTTCCACGCAAAACATATCATGCGCAGTAAAGTAAAAAAAATATTCAAACGGAACATCTCGGGAGAAAATAGGAAAAAGTATGCAAAAATTTTAAAATCAAGCTTTTCGACATATGGATCATTTTATTTATCTCAGCACAAAATTGACGGAGATTTGCTTTTTCATTTTCTTTTCATAGCGACCTTCACGTCAGTTCAGATCAGCATTATTAAAATAGCGTCTTTCCCACATAGGCACAAAAATTTCACGCTCGTATGAAGGTAACCCGCAAAAAAACATGAGCTAAAAATAACCTTCATAAAATAAAAAGTTGCCGTTGATGCGAGACATGAAACACGAAAATAAGTTACTTATTGCCGTTTTTTTGGTTAGGAGACTCAAATAACATTAATATCAACCGCTTTGAGAGAGAATGTGAGCACAGCTTTATGAATATTGGTGGGAACTCTGGGCTAATTAATAAATTAGAGTAGATAGATCCGAATCTAAATAATTATCCAAAAGCAAGGTGGACATTTTAATTAATATTATAATATTTTGTGAAACAGTTTCAGATTTTTTGTAAAATAAAACATCAATAAAGCCAACAATTTTACAATTCCTTTTAAATACGTCTGAAATAATTAGTGGATTCTTGAAATACGCATTGCTTTAAATTTTAGTTTGGTACATTTTTCATGCCTATTCCAAACAAAATTTATTTGTCAAAAGAAATTTTCTTACAAGCAATTTGATTCCCGAGACTGTTTTTTTCTTTGAAAAGGCATATTGAACAAATAAGTTTCGCTTATAATTAATGACTTCAGACTTGTCATTATCAATATCTTGTGTTATTTATATTTGGTCATTATTCGCTTTATTCCAAACAGATATTTGTAAATTATTGACAATGCCTTTAACATAATTTTATATTCATTTAATTATCATGTGAGTTCTGGTATTTATGCTGTTAATATGCCTAGAGCATGCTGGTAAGTTGTTACTTTCTTATTTACTGCAGGAAGTCCTTGATTCTCTAGTATTTACTGATGGTATTATACTTTGCTCGTAGATTGATGTGAAATAGACTAATAAAACCAAAAAAAAATTTAAGACCATCACAACAAACCCTAATTAAATAAGTCACAAGGTACTGTATTTTTTTCTTATTTCAAAAATGAATACATTTATTATTTATTTGGCCCGTCTATGATTAGGTCACAAGTTTCGTGTTGTTTTACAGACATGGGAACTCTAAAAAATAATAGTTGGTAGGGACGGTCTAATTTGTACAGTACAGTACAATTTTATACCTAGAGCCTTTAATAATAATAATATTTAGCGTTAATTTAATAGGAATACTCATTATTTACTTGAAGTGGATTACATTTTTTGTGAAATTTTGAATATACTTAGATAAATTGGATAGTATGAACACGAACCTGCTTGCAAACTAGCTCTGACTATTCATACAGACAGATCTGCAAAAACACTGACATAAAACCTAGACGACTTATTGTCATAAAAACTAGACAGCTTCATGAGACGAAAACAAAACAAGAACGCGTCTTGAAACAATGCTATCTGTGATGTCTAACTAGATACCGTCAGCAAAAGAGTTCAGTATTCAAAACATTCCGTATTTTTTTATTAGAGACTGTATTATCATCGATGTGAAATGCTACCTATATCCTACGAAGGTATAATTTAACATTTACAATAAAACAAAGATTATTTAATATTAAACACTACAGAATATTTTTGCTGACTATACAACCACAACATTTTGTCCCTTGCTCTTGCAAATGGCATCCCCGGATGAGTTAGGTTTGGCTTTGAATATTGCTTGCTGTAATTAGTTACGTAACAAAATATTTACTTTACATAGTTAAGTTTTGTTCAGGATAGGCGTATTACACATTTACATATACATGTTCGAGTCTGCAAAGCTGCGTGTCAAAATCGCATGTGTGTATGAACTTTCGGCAAAAAGCTGCTGGGTTTAATCGTAGAGATTCGATACGTGAATCCGAAGAGAGTCAAGAAGGAATTGTGCAAAGCCGATGAGATGTATAAAAGAGGACTCGCCACTTTGCCGATCAGCTTATGTCGAATATATGTAGTGAATGCTACAATTCGACAATATTGTTCGACAAATAAAACAATACTGCCGATTCGAATTTGTGTATATACCATGCCGTTGTTGCTAAACCTAACCATGCTTCGCTAAAACTCGAAGTTACCCCAGCAATAGATGACTATTGCATACAAAAACGCTTCGACCGATTCCATCGGAATTTTTGGAATACAAAGTATTTTCTATTTAAATCATTATTCTATCGTAATAGGTACTATCTATTATACATATAATTCAATGTAAGTATAGCAAATAAGAATTAGTATCAATTTTTTCAGGTTCTGTTAGGTACTAAAGTAGGTATAACGCTAAAACGAGAGCTGCTATTTTTAATTTAAAAATAACTCATCGGGACTTTATTATGCATGTATTTTGCATGACATTTACAAAGTACTTTATCGCATGACACGCCTGACCCCTTTTTAAACTTTTAATAACATTAAAGAATCAATGTATTTTCGTGTGACATTTGCGAATAAAATGACTAGTTATCATACCTAGGTACTAATTTCTTGCGTGTGTCGATCAGACCCATTCTTTTCCGGGTAAAGTTTTGAAATAAAAAAATTAGGATAATCATTCAAAGAATACAAGTTCAAGTTAAAACAACAAGTGGTTCAAGTGGTTTCAAGTTATCCATGTATGTTTAGGTCACAGGAAAATCTTAAGTCTTGAAATTAATGTGACTGTAAAGTCTTGTAATGTGATTTGGACGTGACCTAAGAGAAAAAAGTATTAAAACAATAATAATCACTGAATAAGACGAAGAAATAAATTCCCGATATTGGTCCCCTCTGTCGCGTTACAAGGACAAAACGACATCGCAATCACTCTTAACTTTAGAAAAAAAATACATGTATGTCTGCCCTGGTGGGAATCGAACCCAGACCCTCGCTTATTAAGCTTTACGTGTTTAATGCACACTTCGTAATCACTAATGATCATATCGCACCCTCAGTGGAAAAAAAGCATAAGTCGTCTTACGTTGAATTTTAGTTATTAATAATATGATTGGAAAGAGGGACAAAAGCTGCATATGCTCAATTTTCTTCAAATTTTTATCATTAATCTTGATGGTTTTATGCAAGAAATCGTAATGTAAATTCCTTTGACTGCTTACTGATATTTGAACAGTTTTTTTTCTCTCCTGTAAAATTGCAATTTTCATCTGCCTTTTGTCCACTGAAGGTGCGATAGTAACTGACCAAAAAAAATGTTAGACTACCAGAAGATTTATTACAAATCACAGCCTTAGTTCTAACGTAAGTAGGTACATACTTATATTTCCGACAGGTTGTAATATTCATAAGGGTAATTTACTTGGTCATTAAGAGTTAACGACAAATAATATTTACTTAACATAAAATCAATACTTAGTAATCAATCATAGTAATCAAATACTAACAACAACGTTTTTCTTTTAACTGAATGTTTTTAGGGTTCCGTAAGGATAACGAAAAACGGAACCCTTAAAGGAACACTCGTGCGTTTGGGTGACCGCCATTCACAGCCAATTTATTCTGAAACTACTGGACCAAATGAGTTGAAATTTGGTATTCATGTACTTTTTTATGGCTCAAAGACAAAGGTATAAAGTAAGCAACTGAATTTTGAAAAATTTCTTTTTAACTTCTAACGAAAAATCTAAATTAAACAAGAACTGTTTTGCAAACCGTATTGGGTGGTGTGTTAAATGAAAGGGCTTTTTGTACGAATCTCAAATATATTTTTGTTATAGTTCTACAATGGATAGTTTTCAAATTATTCACGAAGGAATGAAAATTAAAACCAAAACTTGACCATTCCTTTCCCTTATCTCTGAAACTACTGAAGTAAGAATTTTGAAAAAAGAATACAGTGGATAGTTTGTTTTTTACTTAAATATTACAGGAAAACTTATAAGAAGTCTATGGTCTTAAAAGAGACAAAAATAAATAAAATAGGAAAATAACGGTAAATAAATAAATATCTACACTATGTATTTGCGAGTATATATTCCAAATCATGTTCCTGTGCAAAATTTCTATGAAAAAGCAATAAACATCATCACAAACTTTCTCATTTATAATAGGTAAGTAGGGAAGCATATTATTTTATTTATGTGACGACTCTAAAAATTTGTTTTTATCAAATACTTAAGTCCAGTTCTATAAAATATTTCATCCCGGTAAGTGAATATGTTTACGCGGAATAAGAGTAAAAAGTTGGAGTAAAAGTTCGCTGATGAAATTAGTAAAGGTTTTACACAGACCCAAAAAAAGAACCAGACGTCACCTTGTCTTACCGAGAGTGACGCCACCCGCTTACCATGTGTGCGTAATTTTTAGTGCAGTACGACGCGGTAATGGCGGCGGATTTAACAGCATGGTGTCAATGTGTGCGTGTGATACTTGTACGAATAGAGGAGTTGGTATTACTATGGGTGTTTCACTGAATTTGGTGACAATCCGTCTGTTCTTTTCTTAAGTCTGTGAGGTTTTACTTCTTTTACGACTAATAAATCAATCTATTTATATTTCCAAAAACTAGTAAATTGGAATCTACGCGAGACTCTAGAATCCTTTTTCACCCGGTACATAAAAAGATTTTGTAAAATCTGCCATAAATAAAAAAATCTGCTTTAATGTAACACAGTAGTCCATTTCGAAAGCCAAGTGCGGATAATCTCATTTATGGACACCACTTTCATACTATGTATTTGTATATAATTTATATTGATATCCCATTATGAGAACTCATATTATGGGATATTTACTGTGTTTATATTAGTCACGCAAACGTCTGTCATTGATCAGTATTCCAGAAAACTAAACATAGACTTATTTGACATCTATGCCTCAGCACAAACAATATAAGAATTGCTGAGTAAAAATATCCTGCATCATTTCCTAATATCTATGATGACACAAGTATTGTTTAGGCGAACAAAGCTGAGGCAAGAATATTCTTGTAGACATACGGGTAACCTACATAAACTTATAAGTATTTTTATACGAAGGACGTAGTGCTTACTTTCAGAGTCTTTATCGGAGATGTAATGGGAGGGTCAATCTAGACTTCATATTACAAGCAACTGGGGAAATATAAGGAATTTCTATTCTCTTGGGAGAGTCTGATACTCTTTGTACACTTCTGTAATAACAATATGCTTATTGTGATACTTTTAAGTAAGTAGGCGCAAATTAAGCACATTTACTTCGTAACTTATTCTTGTACAGTACACTAAGTTGGGTTAAATTCTCTGTATAAATTTAAATTACAAGGCAAACCTGTTTCAAATGATAATTAACTCTAAAGTTATAGACGGTACATAACGCAATGCAAAATTATAGACTTTTAACAAGATCTTAAATTTACCTTTGCTCGACTGTTCTGAGAAACTTTGAGGTATGAAACATTTCTTTGAGAAATGTTTCCAACTCAGCAGATGATGTAGAAATCCTCACGTTCAAAGTTCTGGAATACACTCAGTGTAAGCCTAGTGGTTAGAACGTCGTGACCATGTAAGTGGTTTAAATTCAAAAAAATTAAATAATTTAGAAAATTTAATGCACGGTTTTATAGTGTCAATGTCAATTTCAATTTAAATAAATTAAAAAATTAATTAATTAATTTAAATTTTCATTTTCATTTTAATTTCAATTTTATTTATTTTTTTATTTTTATTTATTTTATTTTTTATTTTAATTTATTTTTAATTTTTAGTGTCAATTTTGACGAGCTTATAGCCTAATAGTGAGCCTGCCTGCGAAGCGAGGGATCCCGGGTTCGATTCCCGGCCGGGGCAGATATTTATGTGACAGATAAATATTTGTACTCGGGTCATAGGTGTTATTGTGATGTTATGTGTTGTCCATGCCACCCGCGACACAGGTGAAAACCTACTGCGGAGGTATGAGTGTATTAACGTTTAACGTTTAAGTAATCTATACAAATAAGAATTGGAGTATCTGTACTCAGATTAATGAAATAAAAGATGTCTGTAATATTAAAATAATCGCTTTTTATTGAGTGAATTTGGATGTATATACGGTACATATACCAAAACAACATTTTGTAAAATTTTTGTCTGTCTGCCTGTCTGTCTGTTTGTTCAGGCTAATCTCTGAAATGGCTGGACAAATTTTGACGGGAATTTCACTGGCAGATAACTGATGCCACAAGGAGCAATTTAGGCTACTTTTATTTTAGAAAAATATCCCAAGGGATGAAAAGCCCAAGGGGGTGATAGATAAGCATAAATTCCGCGTGCGAAGCTGCGGGCAAGAGCTAGTCAAGAATATAATTAAATAAATAAATAAATAATTGTGACTGTGCTGTAAATCGTTAAGAAGTTCCCTTGCCTGCAGCCATCAGTTGTTTGAAGTTTATCAGTCCATTCTTTAGCCAGCGTAACTCATAGTATAGTTCCATTTTCAACTGTAGAACAATTTTGGGTGTGAAAATTCCTGAAAGAAATATCTATTAATCTTACTTAACCTAACCCAGCAAACTCCTGATCACACTGACACAAATGATTGATATTGAGGACTCTTTGACAAAAACTTTTCTGGTTTTTGGTCCATTTCTTGTAGCATCGAATAATGTATAATATAATATTTAAGTACGACTTAGTGACAAATTTGGCTCAAAATAAAAATATGTCATTCATAATTTTGTCTATTTACTGAAATTTCAACAACGGGATCTGCAGATTAAATGTCGAATCGTATTGAGAATTGGTCTCACAAATCACGCGATATGTGCCATACATAGCAGCCGTGCGGTGAAAATAGGAAAAATCTTTAGCTTCACTCGAAATCCAACTTTTCTATGTCATACTCGAATAGATTACAAAACGAATATCTTTTGAAGCAGATTCATAGAAAACCTCCCATATGTTTTTTTTGCCATTAAACATGCATAATAGTAGCTTTCCGACTGGCAACACTTCGGAATACCTTTGATGGGTGTAACTGTGGATAATAGTCTCAGCTGGTGATGACTACAAATGAAAATCAAGCTAATCATATTCATCTCCAATATCATCATCTCTGGCAATAACAGCTGTCTCACGCGGAGCTAAGTGTTAGTGTTCCCTTACAATGACTATACCTACCATCCTTTTTATAGATTTGTAAGATTAACCCTATAGCCTACAACTTCAATAAATTGTAAATTTTCTCTTGGTTTTTTAATTAAACTTATATCTTTAAAAGTTTGAAAACATGCAGGACATTGTTGTCAGTTCCAGGAGAAAAGGCTTAGAAATCTTGGCAAAGATAAATCTTGCACCTAATCTCGGTAACTTTTCTAATCTCGACCATGCTCCCTGAGGTAGCGTTAAGGGACGACGGCGAAAACGCAGACGGCATTCAACAACGTTTTATAAATCCTCTATAGGTCACTTGTTTATGTACGAGCCTACGAGTTGCGTTAATCTTAACGCTGATTGAGGATATTATACTAACGTTTATCCCGCAGCTTTGCCTATGTTTTCCGAGCTAATAAGTTGTCATGTCATGACCGCCCAGGCTGTGGGGCTAATCAATGCTCTCCTTGCCCGTGAGCCTGATATTTGATTTATATTTTATATGCCAGTAACAGAATTCATAAGGTGTAGCAAGTTTATCTGAGAGATATCTTAGATAGGGGTCATAATGTACCTAATCTTAAACTTTGTTTATTCTATAGTTTCTATAAATTGCTCTTTTCTCAATTTGCTCGTATTCTAGGTTTTATTATTGTTCTTCTGTTTGTTATTTTTTTTAAGTTTTGTAATAATAAGTTGCTTTTTATTTTCGGTTGTATGTTATAATTATTTTAACAATCATTCATTTTTCATTCACTTTATAAGTCGATTATTTGTATTAATATTTATTATTTGTTGTACAAATTTAATATTGTATTGACTTATAGTGCGCTTTGGTGTAAACTGTAAGCACAAAAGTATTTTGTTGAATAATAAATAATAAATGTCATAGTACGTTCAGTCGTTTTCGTGTAAGAGTAAAAAATGAACATCCATATAAACTTTCACATTTATAATATTAGTGGGTTGTAATAAGAGCTAAGCATATTTGACGACCCGTGTGGCGCAATGGTTACCACGTTACGATCCGGCGATCGCCGCGCCAAGGGTCCTGGGTTCGATTCCCAGCGAGGCAGAAATTTGAATGATGAGTTTGAATTTCTGTTCTCGGTCTGGATGTGAATGTCCTTGTCTTGTGTGTTGTCCATGGCACCCACGACACAGGGAATCCAAGTGTGGGGCTATGAGTGTGAAGCGTTAATAATTAGATAATGTTGTAAAAATTATTCCGTAATACATTGGTATCTTAGCATTTTAACTGGCCTATTTGCTATTTTAACCATAAATAAATTATTGTAAAAACATTTTCACTTCATATGCATAAAAATATTGGATAGCTTTATTAAGGTAGCTTCACAAATCATGTAACGTCATATTTAGTGTGCGGTTAAAAATTGCCTTTTGAAATATGCATAGCACGAATATTTTATGAACCTTCCCGTCTATAAACTCTACCTAAATTAACTGATATCGTCCAATCCCGTGGTTTAACCTTGCTTTTGTGATGGAGGTAGTTTATGAATACAGAAAATTTTCTGTTTTATATTCAAATAAAAATATTATGCGGGTCCAAACACTAATAAACACCTACCTTGGAACGGATTAAATTTACTGTATATGTCATATTTATCTTAAAGTATTGTATTACTTGGAAATCTCCCTAGCTTTGCTTCGGGAAAAATAGTAAAAGAAATATATATGGCCTATGTCACCCGGGGATAGTGTAGCTTCCCAACAGTGAAAGAATTTTTCAAATCGGTTCGGTAGTTTCGGAGCCTATTCAATGCAAACAAACAATCAAATCTTTCCTCTTTATAATATTAGTATAAATATACAAAAGTCTCCTATTATAAATGTAATGTGGACACTGACAATCTTTATATCTTTTATTATATGGCGTAGCTTTATTTTACTTATAACGTACAGTCCATAAAATATTATACATCTGCATGTAAATAAGTATTATGTACACGGAATAACTTCTCCTATTCATGTTAGAAGGCTTAAACGTTATTACTCCCAGGTGAAAAAATATTTTATCCAAAGTTTAGGGTGACACATATTAGGTAACAAGTTTTCTCAAACTCCGTATTTATCTTTTCAACTTTCTGTACAAGGGATTACGTACATATCAAAACTTTTAATACGTCCCATATTAAACTTTTCCAACATTCTCCTAACAGCTTCTAAATTCCTAGATTATAATGCTGTAGTTAGTGTAGTAGTGTTATCATGTTATTTAAAAGTAATTATTAAATTTATCTTCTCCTTTATGAATCATTGGAGAGTTTATTAGCATCTCTTTATTATAAACTTATTGTTTATTATTTTAGCCGCAAAGTAGAGTTTGTTATCACTATCCTTTTCATTAAATGTTAATTAAATACTTGTAATAGAGGTAAACTTACTTTTGTATTATTATAATATTGAACTATAAATTTGTACTCAAGATTTATTATAGTTAATACTGGTAGTTATTTTTAATGTTTCAATGCTTAATATCATCTTAGTGAAGTAATTTCAATTGAAGTAGTTATTGGAGTAATTTCCTTTCCGAGAGATTTTCAAAGCTTCAAGTAGTATTTAAATTATTTAAGTTTCATAATATCTTAAATGCTCTCTATCTTACTGTTAAGTAGCAGTATTCGCTGATGAAAGTAGCAAGTTTCCGGTTGAAATAGAAAATAATTGCTTTAATTTCACACAAACTTTCGCCTATGCACCCATTTTCAGAGCCAGTAAAATTTAATTGTTCAGATTTCGTTTTATGGCACATGGCAATGTGCCAGTTCAGAGTTTAGTTGCAAATCGTTCCAATAACCAAAGACTCATTATAAACGGTTCAAATTTTTTAATTGTCTATTATACAAGTTGCTTAAACTCACTCACTGTTCACAAATAATAATCGCGTGTCAGCAAATTGAATTTCATGATTGAATTTGCGGAGTATATTCACAAAAAATTCCAATATTCAAAACTGTTTATAAATAATTTTGTAATTAACTAATGCAAGTAATTTTATTTCACTCTAGCATCTCATTAGCAACTGCTAGCAAACTTTTAAACTTCTTGATCGATATCGAGCAAATCTTTCCAATTAGAAAAATTTACTAATATACTAATTTAATTAAATTATTATTTTTATCAATAAATTATTATATTATTGATAAAAAATAATTTACTTATTGTCTATGAAAAAATGTAATAAATAGTTAGCTCATGGCACATTTTAAAACTTCATGACTGGTTTCGCAAAGTTGGTTTGAACAAATAACTCATCCACTGCACACCCATTTCTGAAAGCATTTTTTATACTTTTATGAGTAGCTCAATATATCTGGCACTAAGGCGATAATCAATAAATCTGAAACGCTGAAATTTTCGTTACTTAATTTATTTAAAGTTTTATTACTATCGAAATTATTTGAATTCAAAGTTATAATCTTAATTTGACTCTTGTGACAATAAAAAAATATACTAGTACTTATTTACGATTAAAGCTCTTAATAATATTTAGCTTATGACGTAATCTATGAAGTTTAAACCTGAACGATAGATGAATTATTATAAAAAGTTACCCTAATCATAATTGAGCCACTACATTTAATACTCTTAAAAAATATAATTTTAACTGAGCAAAAACTGGATTTTTCAATTCATCCCTTAACCGGTATAAATAGGGGTCAAAGTAGATGAAGTCGCGGGTGAGAGCTAGTAAAATATCTACCTAAATATATTATAACTGAGATGAGAGTAGACTGTAAACAATTTTCGTTTTATTCCACTCGACAAACAACAACACGAGATATTCAATTAAAATCTCGGAACATTATAATGTATCTGAATGTAACAGGTCGAGAATTGTTTTTAATTGAATTGCTTTAACGACAAAACAAATGTTCGCATTGTAAATAGATTAAACGTATTTTAAACTAGAGAGTGTTATTCAGATAAACATCATACTTTATATTTATGAAATTAGGTCAAAGAATCTATTTATCAAAGTTTTATTAGCAAAAACCATTTGTGCTACCTGTGCCTCTTAGTTTTAACATAAACAGTTTAGTCAATAAACAGGAAGTTTACATGTTCATATCATTGAATATAGAAATAAAGGTAAAAAAAAACATAAATATGAAAGAATGATAAAAAATATATTTAAAAAGTAAAAGTTAGCGGGCTTTGAGGTTGCGCTTTTCAAGAAAAAATTGTGACGTTATGTCCCACGTGGCTCGTATAAGAATACCTTTTATCTTAGCGTTTTATTGGAACAAAATTAATCCATCACCGAATGAGCGACTACTATCTCAAATAATAATAAATATTGGTTACCAGTCAACCCAACTCAGTCTCCCCAATATTACTTACTGATGATACCTTGTTATCCTACCTATGCTGAAAAAACTAGAGCACAAGAATAAATATCTTTTATAGTTAAGAAACACGCTTTTATTATTTTGGTCGATCTATTACTAGTGCTCGTAGCTACGAGAACGTTTGACCATCGGTCCCTCAATCTTGGGTTTGAATTAAATTCAACCTTAATTTTACAAATATTATACAAGCACTTTAAGTTAATTACATACTAGCGTGTTGAGAAAATTACGAGGAAACAGAACTTTAGTATTAGGTAAGTTCTTAGTAACTTCCGCAAATGAGTTCTGCCAACTACATGGCCACTATGTCCGCCATAATTATTGTTTTAGACCATTATTAACAAAACTATACAATACAGTTTCCGGTTATCTTTATAAAATATTAGTGCCTTTATAAAATATTATACCCGGCGTGTGTGTGCCTCATACATTGTTTTAGTGGTCTCAAACCCTCTTCGTCATCGTCTTCAAATGAAACCTTTGCGGCACGTCGGTTGATGGTTTCAAAGTCATTGCCACAAACGTTTTTTGTGTTTTATATTCGTATAAATGGATTGGGTTGTTACGCCTTACCTACTAAAGTTATAATATTGCGTATTGTTTTTCTAAAATGTAAGATGTTCTCAAATGTGTATACCTAATTTAATAGTGATATTACAATGAACTACCCAAGATAACCGATTTTTTTTGAGACAAAAATTAAATATATTTTCGGTTATAAATAACAAGTCGTAAAATTCTAAGTAGACATCGTTGAGTGCCAACCCTCCAAGATAAAGAGTTGTGAATTTTTATGTAGCTTTTATTGCTTACAATAAATAAAGTAAGTTAGGAATGATATTGAACAAAAGAATACATAAACAAATCTGTTTATTAGTTTTGATATGCTTATAATATTTTCTTGATAATGCTTTCTTTACTAAATTTCGAAATATCAAAATACATAATTAAAATAGTTCTAGTGAGCAAATATTAAAGAGATATTTAGATAATAAGTCATTAACTGATTACTCTTTTTGAACATATCAATTAAAACATTAGTTTGGTACCTAATGACTAAAAAGAATTAGGTACTTACTTATTTTCACACAAAGTTTTTTTTTATGGAAATAACCGGCAAACGACCTGACGATCTACCTGATGGCAAGCGCCCATAACCATCAGCAACACCAAAGGCATCAATGATGCGTTGCCGGCCAAGAAAGAAAGAAAAAGAAAGAAATAACTGGCTCTCAAGACCCCAGCCGGAACACGACGAGTCGTTTGGCGGCTGACCCATGCTCGAGGGTGGTAGCTATCCAGGCGAACCCCTAGAGAAATAATAATAGTAATAATGGTATTAATTAACAATTAAAATCAATACTACTAATATAATCCCTCCAAGGGCCCTACCACCAGCGGCTAACAAGTTAACAAACATTACCAATAAATTCTTTGCAAGACTATTAGAAGTAGACTGCTACCTATGTAGTGTATCTAGTATCAAATTGCTTTTCACGAATAAATAAATTAATTAAAAATAATTAAAAATCTATTATTTAATAAATTATGCTAACGTTAACAAAAACGCTTCACACTTATAGCCCCACACTAGGATTCCCCGTGTCGTAGGTGCCATGGACAACACACACAGTTAAGAACACTCACACCCAGACCGAGAACAGATTCAAACTCATCATTCAAATTTCTACCTCATTGGGAATCGAACCTAGACCCTTGACGCGGCGATCCAGTACGGTAACCATCGCGCTGCGCCACACAGGTCGTCTAGATAACAGAAAAATATAAAATAGTCACGACTCCATTTTATTCCTTTTCCTTTTACTGTTAAAAATGCAGGTTGCCGACATACTACGGATAATCGCATGCATGCTTGTTACTCGGATTGAAGGAGCTCTTCTTCAGCTCTTTGAAAACTTAAGCAGGATTACAGTTTTGAAACCCACTACGGCGTAATCCTACTACCCAATGTAAATATAATATTTACAAATATTATACATTTCAACAGATATACCGCTATTTTATCGCAAAGGCTATTGTTTTGAAAGATAGCCAGCGATGTATTAGATAATTTTCTTATTATAAATCAATTATCACACACTAGAAAACCCATATTATGAGTTTGCGTAGCATTTCAAAATGACGTGACTCCCAACTTACTTATGAATAGTAGGTATTATCTGTATTCATTAGTATATTAGACGACCCGTGTGGCGCAATAGTCACCATGCCGGATCACCGCGCCAAGGGTCCTGGGTTCGATTCCCAGCGAGGCAGAAATTTGAATGATGAGTTTGAATTTCTGTTCGCGGTCTGGGTGTGAATGTCCTTGTCTTGTGTGTTGTCCACGGCACCCACGACACAGGGAATCCTAGTATGGGGCTATGAGTGTGAAGCGTTATTTTTTATTAGTAGCCATTTTTCAAAATGTCACTAATACGTAAAGTTCGCATTTGCAAACCGATTCTTTTCTTCTTTAAATCAACCCGCCTACATAGTGCTGAGTAATAAAGGTCAAGGGAATATTTATTGTCACTATTGCTGATCCTAAGCCTCTGACCCTCTTTAAGATCGTATCGACGACGGTTTGGAGCCCTTATTCGAGTTTGAAAAAATTGCGTCTATCTAAAAGGATTACCATTTAATCCTGTCTATATATTTTTCTAACTTAGAAGCATCGAAACTTTAACTAAAAGGAAACTTTTCGTTTACTTGTTTTGTATTCTCTTACATAGAATTGAGGTTGGGACCAATCTGCAAAGCTTCGAGCACAGGCGCAAAAATTACACAAATCCCGCATAAATTCGATCTCCATCGCAAAAGCTAATCTATAATATGCCTTATAAGAATGATTAAAATACTGGCGGTAATGGAGTACAAGTTATAGTTGGGTATTAATGGGTGCACTAACGTTAAATCATCCTTAGACAGGCCACCCGCGCCACGAATTGGCAATAACGTGACGCGGGCAATTGCGGATTCGTCGGAAAATTGCGAATTACTACTGATATCCGATGTGGGACATTTTAGATATTTGAGGGAGAGTTTATGTTTATATCTCAGATATGGATCAGCGTTTTAGGGAACATTCAATACTCGTCTAAGGGCGGATACAAGCAATGTTTTGTAAAAGTGGGCTAGATGACAGTCTGTGAGACTCACAGAGACTAAACGATATTATAGATACTTTGAATAAGACCGATGTTTGTTAATCTTTTGTATTGTATTTTTATCTTTTGTATTCACTTTTAAGAAATGATACAATGAAAAACAAATGAATGAACAGAGACATATATGTAGAATGATGAAAAAATGCACTCTGTAAACACAAAGAGAATTAAATTCAAATTTTGAAGGAATAGTTCTGTTGTAGAATGGACATTCTCCTCAATGTGTTCCTAAAAATGGAATGTCTTAATTGATTACCACATCCCTGTTTGGTTGCTATCATGGTAACGACATCAACAAAATCAGACATAATTTCGTGTACTCGTACATATTATTATTAGCTCTAATAGAGATTTTTACACGTCATATTTTTTCAAGTATTCCAGGAGTAGTATGGTCTGATCGTGATCTGATGAAGTTAATGCTGTGTCAAATTCTACCTACGTAAAGTTCTTACCATTTATATGAATTTCGAGGAGTAATGTTATTTTAAACGAGAAATTCTTGTACAATTATATATACTCGTACATATATTCTCGGAACCTCGGAAACGGCTCCAACGATTTTCATGAAATTTAGTATGCAGAGGGTTTTTGGGGCGATAAATCAATGTAGCTAGGATTCATTTTTAGAAAATTTCATTTTATCCGTGTTTTCAGGCAATGAAACACTTCTGCAATAGACTCTTTTTGACATCTATTGGCGAGTAGCACTACTAAAGCTACTTCAGTAGATGGCGTCCATCCAAAGCTCGGTCATCCGGGTATTGGCTTTTAAATGGGCATGTAACCATCTCTGGTGGCAATCAATTTATCAACCTTAAGTTGTGCCTGGTCTCTCTAAAGTACCTACATCAGTTAGACGTCCTCTAAGCTGTCCAAATCTCGTTAAGTCGAAGCACATTAGTGATACGTTGTTTACATAATTCTCTAACATAAATTCTTTAAGTTACCTCAAACCTTCAACGCAAAACTTAAAAAATGTATGTAGCACAGATCCGTGACTTTACCGAGTTTTAGACCAAATAAGAATCAAAATTTTAAGGGTTTTCAATATTTTGGAAGCTTTGATTTAACTCGTTTTGTTATTTACTTATTTGTTCAGTAAGTTAGAATGTCTGGGTTAAAATTTAAATTTTGAAAACTGAATAAGAGCTATTTGCTGAGCATCTTACCAAGTTGACATTTTAAAAGTTACAATAAAATTATGCGTGACATGATTCTACGCTCAGAATTAGCTCCAGTTGAGGCAAATCCTGAACGATTAACATCGCCGACATGAAATTTAGTATACCTTATACGCGTTTAAGTATCGCTCGTTTTAAACTCCCTCATAACCTGACGCCGCCCTTTCTGTTTTTATAAATTCTATGGTGTTCGTGGGTCAATTAGGAAAAACATAGCAACATTCTAAAATTAAATCCACTTCCTTAATCTGAAATATGCAAATCACCTTCATTCGGGTCGTTTTTTGTCGTAGGACGCTTTCGTGTCCCGAATTGGCAATATCGTGACGCAGGCAAATGCGGGTTTACCAGAAAATTGTGGTTCAGATGTCTCAGTAATAGTGATTCGGCATTTTAAGTTGAGTAAGATAGTTTTAGAATAGGATTATTACTAACTAGGAGACTGAAATTCGCATTAAAATGTAGCCATAATTATTTCAGATAGTACCATAGACAATTATACGTATGTTGTAGGTACTATCCTGGACAAAGCTGCACTTATATGACACTCTTTCTAATGCTAATATAGGTACCTATGTATATACCTGGTATTAAATCGAACAAAATCAATAGCCAAAACTGTTTGTTTTATATCCAAAAAACATAGGTATAGCGCTATCATTTTTTTTAATAATTGAAAAATTGATTCCTTGACCCCAAAAAGATCCCATTTACCTGTACAAAACGTACCTATATTATTTTTTTACTGTCATAAAAATTTTCTAAATCCAAAATTCAAAATCATTTTATTTATGTAGAATATACATAGACTGAATATACATAAGCACGCCATTGTTTTTAAATTTACCAGCTATTCTAAATTACCGTCGTAGATTAAAACTAACTGTACACTTTGTACCTAGTAAGTAACTATACTCATTTCGCTTGGTATTTCTTGCAAACATTGATATGTGTCATACTTTATTAAACTATCAAGGAAGTCCTTTTCCCTTTTGGGCACACTCGTTACCAACATGAAATATTGGCTGCGACTTATGAAAGAAGTTATGACATTATCACATATTCATATATCTTTTATAATATTCTTTTGCTTTTATTAAGAGCTAACGTTACAATGAATGTTAGATTAAAAGTGATCAAATTGTCAATAATAATACCTAATATTGCTTGATGTCCATAAGTACCTGTTCTCTTTATAAAACTGAGAGAGGTTTAAAGCTTTTAAATTTTTTTTAACTATTTAATTTTTTTGGCAAACTAAGTACACACGAAGAATACAGATGTTTTGCAGATTTACACGAAAATGAATACTACGAATATTACTTACTCCTCAAAAATACTTCAAAAATACTTCAAAGATTGGTGAAGCGTGCCTAACTACTAGTGGAGCCAAATAAAGGGTGGCGCAAAAGTTGTCACACCATGTTCTTTGACTGTATTTTTTTTAATAAACGAAAGAATAAGTTTTGATTTGTTTGGATTGTTTTTATTTGGCCTCTAATTAGCCGCCTTGACGATAGGCACAGTTGGCAAAATAATTAGGTATGCAGAGCATGATTCTAAAACCTTCTGTAATTATTGATATTACAGATTTTTGTGTTATTATTAATTTAAATGATACCTGTATACCTAAGATATGGTTTAACATTGAAAATAATGTTTAGAATCTTGCCCTGCGTACTTAATTCTTTTGTCGACTGTACTTAAACCTCAGACTTAAACATAACAACATAAATAATGGAACTTTTTTTTTCAGATCGAGTTTCTACATCGCAGCATCGCTTTGAATGGTAAGTATTTACAAAAACGTTCCTAAAGGGCTCTAAGAGTCCCAAAGCAATTTACGTCTATGGTCCTGTAAGCAAAGATGTTGTTTCCAGAATTTCTTCATTTGTTAAATGTGATATGTGACATGTTGTTCCTTAATTTTGTAAAGATTTTCCTAGAACTTAGAACTCTTTCACAACGCGCGAAAACACTGAGTTGTACAGCGCCATCTCTGTACTTCTTACAACTTCAATAGCAAAAAGTGTCGTCACGACTTTTCGTAAGAATCAAAAAGTGTCGTAAGAAAAAAAGTGTCGTAAGAATTTTTTCCGTCTAGCCCCCTTTCACAACGCGCGATAAGGAACTTCGTTCCAACTATTACGGCTATGTTAGCATAATTAGTTAATGAGTAATAGTCGATAAACTTACTACTTCGGAACCCTACATTGCGCGTGGCCTGTCAAGTGTCACGCACTTGCCGGGTTTAATTCATAAACATTTGTAAATATTTCTTTACACATAAATATAACACTAATCCGCCACAGCTACGACTGCTACGAGTTGTGCACTTTCCACGCCATTTGAGCATACAGTGTCGTTAATGTAACTTATCGGATATATGAAACATCGTCATGTCTGTAAATTGGTTCATAGGAGGTATAATAGTGCCATAAAGTGTGGAAAAATGTTTAAAACTCAGCAACACTCAACTTCTCCTTCAGAAATATCACACAAAATATATATAAAAAACACAAAAAATGTTTGTGCGGATGTCCTTTATAGACTGTGAAACCTTCCAACCGATATACCTCAAAATAGTTCCATTCGAAAGGCAATAATCTGAAGATGGTTTGTGACCACTGAAACAATGCATTTGGCACATTCAGTCCATTTATAAAGTCGATGTAAGGATGGCGCATAAATAGACTTTCAACACAAAAATACTGATCTGTCATTGTCGTCAGAATTTTTTTAGCATAGTGGAACACGCTGGGTATCACTAGTATCACATATTTTACAATACGTTAAACTGATAACACTAAACCCAATAAACTGACGTACCGTATTGCCTTGTCTCTCTTATCATGCTGCTCCAATAAAGATTGATGCATAATTTGAATACTAAGCATCGATCTTAAAAATATATTTTCTTACTGATCTATTTCTAAGCCTCTCCGTCGGAGCTTTTTCGTATTTTATTTCTATTTTATTTCGGCCCTTCGTATCCAATGGTTTTATAGTATTTAAATGTTTGTGTTGCAGGGCCTTGTTTATAGCCAAGCACATAATTATTATATTATATGCGTAGCAGAGTTCATTATAGCGTTAGGTGAGAATGCAGAAGAAAGTCAGATATCACTAGAAACATATTTAAAGCTGGCCATACACGATCAAGTGTACTTTTCAAGTTTGCAGTTTAACTTGATACGGCATCCAGTTTGCATGATATAGCTATATGGCCAGATCAGTGAACGATGTACGTTAGTATGTTAGTTCATTGGGCCAGATAGCCATACCGTGGCCATACAAAGTCAAGTTTACTGGATGCCGCGTCAAGTCTACTGCAAACTTGACAAGTGTACTTGATCTTGTATAGCCAGCATAATACGTGAAAACAATTTAAGAAAACGATACAGAGTATGACAGTAACACTAAACAACGAATAGCACAACAATCACACAAGAAGGAGTAGAAAGATAGAATGGAAAGCGACAAAGAAAGTTTTAGGCACTAAGAATGGTCTTGATATAAAGCGGAGAGACTTAGGCACTATTTTGGAGCGTCAAGTTTATATGGAGTTTAAAATCTCCCTGGCAAATATCTGACCCAGAACTCTCAACAGAGTCGTCTTTCACAGGCTCCCGAAATCATCTCAGTTCCTCCTCATAATATACATAAATCCTACAAGAATTTCATGATTCATGGGTGAATATTAAAGGCAACACTGCCTTGTTTAAAACTGGACGGAATAACTCTGATACTGTTTGTTGGATTGAGCGGACTCAATGGAACAATCGACAAGTCTACGATTGACGTGTCTGGGCGTATTCTAATGGTCATAGCAGACATATCAACTCGTAAACGGAACGTAAACGTATCAACTCTTGCATGTCAGTATTCTTTGTATGAAACTCCCTACTGTAAAGCACACTTATCGGATTCGTAACGTAATCGCCTCGCCTCGAGACAAGCTCACGAACCGCGGTACGGTGCGTGGACGACTTGCCGTACCCGCGCTTACGTCTCACCGTACGCTATCCGTCGACTTTCCGTTTCCTCGTGCACGCCCTGCGCCGCGGCTACCGCTGCGTCGGCGAACTGCTGTCATTCATTCCGTCAACCAGCGGCCGGCGAGCCGTAAGCGCGGCGTCGCCTAGCCGTAAGCGCGGCGTCGCCTAGCCGTAGCCGAGCTTACGTTAGGTTGACGGCGAGGCGATCCGGTGCCGATCCCTTTCCGAGTTGATATGTGCGCTACGACCATAAGCGTGTAATTGTGAAGTTTACGGTTATAACAAAGTTTACACCTTTAGAATTGTTCCAAGGAGCATTACGTTTTGTGGAGTACCTTTTTGTTGCCTTTAATTCGTCTTAAAATTTTCAACTCAATTGTAAATTGTTAATTTATTTACTTTCCGAATTGTTGGTTTAAAACTGTTACGTTTCTTTGCATTCCGTGAAAAATATGATTTTTTTAAAACAGTAGTGTAAAAGATAACATGAATTGTGTATTATTATTTATTTAGAAAACTTCAAATATAATAAAAGGTGTACAGGAAATTGTACTTTTAATAACCGTTCGATCTTCGTTTGCATCATTTATTTGCTGACTCCTCTCGTTGGAAATGTTAATCGAAGTTATATTTAATTTTCTTTAAAAAATAAGCAGTGAAGCAAAAACCAGGAATTAAACATTTATCATATTTATCATTACAACAACATCCAATTTTGTCAGTTAAAGTTTGTTAAAGTCAGATCTATAAGTCACTAGGGACTCTGTCACTCAATGTCGTGGGTTTTTATCATCATTCATTTGCACTTTCGAAACTTACCTAACAGTTTTGCCATTGATTGATTGCTATCTTTGGAAAGTATTTACTCACAGAAGTTGCTCAAAGCTCAGTCAAAATTTACTATACGCCAAACGCAATTTTCAGTCGGCAGTTGTTTTATTTTGTCGAAATCCACATTCCATCTAGTGTTTCTAGGATTTGTCAACGTCGCACTGTACATTTATTTTGCGCCGTGACGAACAATTCCTACTTTATACTTTACTGACAGTCTTACTGCATGCGATAAAGCTAAATAAATTAAGCCCAGACGCGCACTACGATTTTTCGCCGCTGCCGCTGTGAGAATTTGTCGCAACTCAGTAATTAAATTATTATGGATTGTGGTACTCTGTGACGTAGAGTAAATATAACATTGTAACGAAGTGTAATACCTCGTTCAATTTTCCTTGGCTGGCAGATCTATGCATTTTTCTTCTAAATTAATAAAATCATGACAGTTGAGTTTTACACAAAATGCGTCTGTCAGCTGGGCTTCCCTCATCATGGGTGGAGGTTCTGAATTTTATTAAGAACATTTTATTATTATTTTAATATTATTATACTTTTATATACAGTATTTAATTTTGTTTTATATTAATTGTGTTGAGTATCAAATAGTTGCAATATAATACTTTGGAGAATTGGAGTTGTGCCTCAAAACTTGTACTCTGCCGAGAGTCTTACCTTTCATACTTGTGGAGGATGTACACCCTCGCAACCTATCCAATATAGGTATATAGCGTAACGATTTCCATGCAACCCATCAAATTTATATAAATATTAATGGTACATTTAGAGGGTAGCGGCGTATGCAATGTCAATAACGAGAATAGAAGAGCAATATATTAAATAACTCCATTTCTCCATCGAACGACACGACGCACGGCGGGTATCCATCCTTTTGTTGTGAATATCCCGCCGGTAAGGACGAGGCGGTTTGGCTCGTCATTCGTTATACGCACCGTTAAGGACTGGAATAACTTGCCTGCGTCGGCGTTCCCGCCTGCCTATGATATGATGTGGATGTCTTCAAGAAAAGAGTGAATAGGCTTTTACTAAGTTAATGTGCTCACCACCTTGGATCACATCTCCACTTACCATCAGGTGGGATTGTGGTCAAGCATTAACTTATTTGTGTAAAAAAAAAAAACTTTCAATCCATACGTGTAGGTTCCATGGCAACGACAAGTAGATGGAGCATAAGAAATCAATGAAGGGAATAATGAATAGAATGAAAAGAAAAGAAGACAATACAGGAAAGACAGAATGTGAGAAAAATAATACTGTAAACAATGATGTTTATTAAAGATACGTTATACCCTTATAAATTAAACGAAAAATCTGTTCCGAAAACAGCTACGACACACTGCGACCAATCAGCGCTTGTTAAATTATGTAAAAGGGATAGCATTACTAAAACCATAATAGTGAAAAAGACAGCTAGTGTTTGTCGCTCGCGTCACAAGTACCTTAAGTTTGGCTGGCGCCAAGCTGGCGCGCTGTCATGCCGCCATACTTATTTTGTTAGAGAATTATTGAAATGAAATAAAATGCAATAAATCATGATTCCTTACTTGTGGTATGTTATTCCATGAATTTTATTTTTTTTACGTAAGTAATTAGTGCATTTACGCATAACACACGAAGGCATTTTAACGCTGTATGTCAAATCTCCAGCACTTCTGACAAAAATAAAAGCGTGCGTATCCACAGAGTATTGAGAGAGCGACTGCGAGTAATGCGAGCAAGCGTGGTCAATTGACTACTCTTTCGCTCTTCGCCGTCGGCGCGCTAGTAACCCATCTACCTCTTTTATACATATAATATCATTGACTGTAAAAGCATTTTTATGACGTGAAGTAAATTATTATTCGCCTGTCTGTGGTAGTGAAAAAGGTGCCTAATTTCCCTGCTAAATCGTACCCTCTTGTCGGAATCGAGATTATATTCTTATAAATTGAGCTCAACAGAAATCTGGTAGCATAAGTAATTGGATACTTTTGAATGCTTTATTAGACACATTTTATAAGAAGAAAATTTTATATGAAAACATTTGTTTATGAAATAAATTGTATATTCATGCTTTCGCGCTTCGTTAGGCCATGTCTATGTTCTTTGGGTGGTACAAAAAACTTTTAATTTGGATTCTTTGAATTGGACCCTAACTCCGGCCACATTCTGCTCTATAACAGCATGGCGAAGTATTCTCCACATTAATTTATTAGCTGAGTTCTGATGTAGACCGGCTAGTGCAATTATTACAAATTATTCCATTGAATTACATCGTCAATGTACCAGCAAGTGAATGGTTCCTACACAAATATGCTTTGCTCAGCTCAGCCTATATTCCCTTCTGATTGCATTCTACATACCAAGACTGCATTCAAATAGTACAATCACATTTGTATTGATATAGGGCATAGCGTGGTGATCTGAATAGACATTATGTTTGTACGTAAATGGAATCTAAAATTAAATGTTTTGGATTTGAGGGTATTTTTTCTATTTTTCCTGCTGTATACTTGCTTGAATATGAAAAATTAAAAAATCTGTTTATTTTTTATATTGTATGAAGATTTTTTTATATATAGTATGTATTCTACAAACATTATCTGAAAGCATAAGTATTTGGAAGTTTTGGACATTTTGTCTACTAACAAAAATCACTAAACATGGCAACAATTCACTATGTGAATCTCAATTTCTATTTACATTACAGCCTTTAATTGAAGTTATTTATTATAGTTTCACTACCATAAATCATTTGACCCAGTGTCACTGTCGCCAAATTAATTAGAGCTATCGAGCCTACTGAATTGTATGAAAAGGCCGTTCTTTAGAACTTAACTATGTACCGTTTCGTTCAGAGTTAAGGAAAGATATTTCTTTGAAAGACTTGAATTCCAGTAATCTTCCAATACTGCAGCAGAATATAAATTGACAACTTGATTAATTTCTCTCTCATGGAACGATAAAACGTCTTCCACTGAAATAAGACTTCCATTCGAGCTAGATACTCTCTAATCCATAAGTTAAAATAAATAGGGGAATATCTGGAGATCGTGAACGCAATGCGAATGTTTTGTTGAATTCGTATTTCTTTTAACTCGACTGCCAGGAAGGGTTGTCTTTCGCGCGTATCTTGTTTGTATGTGTATGTATTTATGTATGTGTGTAATATTCCTTATTACCTCATATCTTCCAAAGCGCTGAACGGATTTATAATTAAGACATCGTTAGATACGTGTTAATAACCCAAGCGTTTTTAGATAAGAAATAAAAAAAATATGGAGGCTGTAAGATGCCTTTATTTGAAGTATCAAAAAATTAAATTAAACTAAATAGTGCAATATGGGTATCAAACTAAAGAGCTCACCTCGAGGATTTCAAAGAGGTATATCATGATAGGTTTTTTGATAGCAGGGTTTTTTTATTTCTAAATTTATTTTATTATTTATTATTAAACTATTTTGTTTAAAAACAGTTATGAGGTAAGTATACCTTACTACGACTACATATTTATTTAGTTGTCTATCTTAGAAAGAAAAATATTTTTAAAATACCTCATCAATTTTCTACGTTGATCACTTCTGCTTCATTACAAAAAATACAAATTACTTGTAACTAACTTCCCAGCATTCATCTTACACAATAGGTAGTTATTAGAAACCCATTCATCATGGAATCGAAAATAACTACCAATCTTATTTTACGTTAGCTGAAGCTATTACAAGTTCAGGGACTTACAGCGGTCTAACTTCCAAATAGCGTTTTATTTATTTGCTTATAATGCATACTGGGTGATTTTATAGGGCGTATTATGTATAGGGCGATGTCAATCAGGCTTAAAACTCGGGTATAGTAACTAAACTTCAATAAACCAATGATCAATAAACATTGAAAACCGACTAAAAATAAGATACAATACAACATTTATAAATCACTTAATTGGATACGATTGGTTATATTTACATTATCTAAATTTTACCAAAAAATAAACGATGAAAGAAACAGTCTTCAAAATGTCATATAAAAATTGCCAAATGTATTTAATATTTCAAGGATTCCCTCAATTTCTCGTGAATCCCATCATCGGAACTGATTTTTGATAATTTTGATTTGGAAGTTATTCCCTTAAATAAAATAAGATTTTTCCAAATCTGTTCATAAACGATGGTTAAGTAACGAGCATAAAAAATACAACTGAATTAAGAATCTCATCCTGTTTTTAACTAAGTTAAAAGCTCATTCCTACTTGAACGTTATTATAACGGGATCGATATTTAAAACAATTGGTATTTATTTCTTCAGTCAATTTCTTTTGACAATATTCACATGTAAACTTTCCTAAAAATTACAAATACATAAAAATAGAAAAACAGTTAATTAAGGTTCAATTATAATATTATTGTAACCTCTACTCGTTTTGAACGAATTTTTATTATCGTTACTAATGTATCGTCAATGACGGATGGATGTGAGAACGAGCCGTCAGTTACATAGACACTTGTAGATGTTCGCGATGATTTACTCAAAAGGTGTAGTAAATCGTCGGTTTACCTACAGCAATAAACTCGTGCGTGGTAGTAAGAAGGCAATAAAACGTCTAGACCCTAGAGATTGCGCTCATTCCTAGTCAGCAATAACCATTTAGTTACACGTACCTACCTCTTTAATGTCACTCACGGTACATGATAATGGACACTTACTCATATAGATAGTTAATCTCAAATCTAAAACCAACAATAAAAACGTAGTGGGGCCGAATTTATAAAATAAATATAATATTACCGATAGAGACAGACAGAGATAGAGAGTAACATTTCTTTTAAATTTGAAATGTGCAGCTTATCATTAGCTATTGCGGCTACAGGCTTGTGAAACAGTTTTTTTATTTTTTTCTTCTTTTCTCTTTCTTGGCGGATTAGTGCCGTGCTTGTCTTTAGCGTCTTTGAGCTTACTCATCGGCTGTTTACATAAAAATGTTATCGTATATTAATAAAAGAATTACTTACACTGAGGTACCTAAATATAGTATTACTAGTGGATACCCAGCGTGTTCCACTATGCTAAAAAAATTCAGATGACAATGACATCTCAGTGTTTTTGTGTTGACAGTCTGTAGCGCCATCTTCAAAAAAAAGTGGAAAATCGACTTTATCAATGGAATGAATCAATGAAATAAATGTACCTAATGCAATGTTTTAGTAGTCTCAAGCCACCTTCGGAATGTTTCCTTTTTAAAGGAAACCATTTTGAGGCATAGCGTTTGGATGGTTTCAGAGTCTATAAAGGACACACACCCGCACTAACATTGTTTTTGTTTTATATTATAGATACTACAGATATTGTAGATTTTATATTTAGATACTGGCAAGGCAAAGACCGCCACGATTCGCTAATATCATATATGAATAACATCCCCAAGGGCAAAGCAATGGCTGCTCATAAATTTTTATTTATTCGATATAAAGGTCAAATCTAAGCGCTATATCATGTCTGGAAAAAATTGTCATGGAGTTTTGCCGCGACGACCAATATTATATTGCCTCTTTATTTTCGCCATTTACATAGAAATTTCACATAATGATATTATAATTCTCAGGAGCATTGCAATTGTAAGTATAACACACGCTGGGCTTTGCCTGGTGCCCGAGTTTAGGAAGTGTTTATTTATTTATTTATTTATTTAATCTTTATTGCAACAACCTAAGAATAGGCTTACAAAGGGCGGACTTAATGCCTATTGGCATTCTCTACCAGTCAACCCAGGGTGATGGTGAGAACATGTGGCAGGTGACAATAAATTGATCATTGAAAATTCTGTTCAATTCGCAGTAATTTCAAATAAGTATGATAATTCAAAAAAAAAAAGTAATAAAAATTTGTGTTCTTGTCTTCATGGATGGCCAGCATTGAGCACCAAATTAATGCTAGATTCATTGATGCTGTTTTATGCGGTTAGCGTTTAAGAAGGCAACACAATGCTAGCTTAATTAAAAACTGGCAGTTTTCTAGTTGTTGATAAAGCTATTTGAGCGCAAATTCAATTTTGCAGCATTAAATTAGCACTAAATGAGCACTTAATTTTTTGTAAAATTTTTAGTGATTCTGCTCATTTGATCATTCCAGTTTTATAAACGTGCCGCCCAGACAAGATTTATCTCTACAAATCCAACATCTCGGACAAAAAACTTGACCGTTTGAGCTCTCTAGAACTATCTAGGCCAAGACATAATTAAGGGCTGGAAAATATGACGAAACACTTACAGAAATATGTATGTAGGTGGAGGCGCTCGTCTTGACGGGGAACCTCAGTTATACGAGTTAGTGCAGATGTGTCCTAGGAAACTACTCGATACTAACTTCATTACCATGTTCATCAGGAGAACAAGAGGAAGGAATATATTTATAATATGCTGTTGCCCGCAGCTGAGCATACGGAAACTATGTTTTACCTTATTTGCAAAATTTGAAGCAATAGGTTGATGTTTCAAAAATATTCCGTAAAAAATTTCATCCCGTTTTCCAGGGAAACCTTTTAATTTTCCGGGATAAAAAGTATCCTAAAATATAACCCGGAGTATTACTAGGAATTTCACCAATTTTCATCGAAATCCGTTCCAGGGTTTTCATGTGATGCCCGGACAGACAAACAGACAGACAGACAATAATTCTAAAAATAATATTTTTGTGCTCTAACACGTTATTGAAGTGCCCCCTAATCGAAATTTAAAAAAAATATTCAATGTAAAATTTGCCCTTTGAGTTTTAATAATATACACGATTAAACTTTTAACTAAATAGCTGTGTCCCGCGATTTCACCCGCGTTACTTTGTGGAAAAATATACTACTAAAATATATGATGTTATATAGCCATAGTCATATATATGTCTTGTTAAATGTTATAGTCTTCCTCGATAAATGGACTATCAAACACAAAAATAATTTGTTTGAAAATGGTTCGAATTGAAAAATTCTCAGGACCCTCTGAGATTAACGCGTTCAATAAAACAAACAACTCTTCAGCTTTATAATATTAGTAGGTATAGATTAAGTGTTAAATGTAAATAGTAATTATTAAGTATAATAGACAGGCCCTTGTCCAGCAGTGGCCCTCCAAGGGCTGATGGCTACTCTTATAAAAAACTATTATAAGTATGCGAGGTCGTTTACGATTTAAAAACACGGGGGTGATTAAAACTCTTCACGCAAAACTCTCTCGTATTAAATCTCAATAAAATTCCGGCAAATTGTACTTAACTGTATTTTTTAATATTCTACCCTCATTGAGCTCGCAAAGAATTCATGATTTGTACAGTCCTTCATAAATTGCGCTCTCTTGATTGCCTTGTTTTGAGCTCGTTTGAATATGTATAACGACATTGCGTTGCAATAGGGTTGCCAACGATGTAGATTATACGGGACTGTCTCATAATGACAGGTTCATAATTTATGGCATATAATTTAAAGTTCTCGTGATGGTTTGAGATTTGTTTGTACTTTTGCCAAGAGAGACGAATTTTCATAATTAGATATTCTCACCATCATTTCAAAAGTATGAACACGGCTTCCGTTAAGGCTGCAGTCTTGCAAAATTCACTCGCGGCGAATTATTTGTACAACTTTGTATTTTTTTTTCATACAAAGTAATGAAATATCATAAAATATTATTATTACACAAAAGTAACCATAATATAAGTAATAGCTAGTTATTTTTTTTAAGTTCATCTAGGTGGATTTTGTTAGGTAAATCAATCGTTAAATACAGCTCTTTCGCGCCCAACGTCATTTCGAGTTATGTTTGTAAGCTTACTTTATGGAAACAAAGAATTAATTTACAAATCTGTTCAGCGCATAATTAGCTCAACATTCTTGTCTTAAAAATGCGCTGAATAGTTTTTTCTAATTATCTTTCATTTTCTTAATTCAGACATAACAATTCCTTCAAAATTCTCGGTTTTTATCTCTTTACAAATGGTTTGTTTCATAATAACTATGCATCGTATGTATGTAAATAATTGATTATTTTAATGCCACGAGTTCAATAAAGCAAATACAAAAAAAAAAGTGCACCTAAATCACCTTACTCTAACAATAATAATAATCTCAAAAGACCTACAAAAAAAGAGTTTATAAACAAGAAATGCGAGGGAAATTCCTTAGTGGCCAATGCACGGCCGAAGCGTTCAGACGTGTAGTCCACGACGAATAAAACTGTTCCCTCTCACTCTAACCTTGCTCCGGCTCTGACGTAGATTGTGTATCGAAAGTTGCTCTACTTTATTATTATTTTTTATAATTTTTTGCGTGTTTTGTAAATATTTGTATTTTAATAATAGTTTTTGTAAATATTTGTGTATCAGTAATAGTTTTGTACATAATTATTTGATTTCAATATGGATCGTAAACTTAAACAATATGCATAAACACGCCAGTGAGGTACATTAGTAGTAATGCTATCGATACTATATAAATACCTAAAAACGGTTCAACTAGTTCGTTATAGACTGTAAGTAGAACTATATAACTATATAGTTATCAGACTGTTAGTAGAACTCATAGTTAATATAACTTGTCTTCTAAAAATATAGTACATAGTTATATCAATTCCTACATTTTTTCCTCTTTATTTTCTTTAAGAAGGAGCTAATAAGAAAGAAAGAAAGAAACATTTATTCCGTCATGAAAATAACATGGTACATGGGTTACAAGGTTAAACTACGGTGAAAGAAAAAGTACTAACAAAATGTAACCCTTTACTAAATTATTGCTTGACATGAAACATAGAAAATTTAGCGGGTACCATGTCACCTGACGAAAAAGGACTACCCTCTGCCTGTGCCATGAAGCGGCTAGGAACCAACCACGGCTGCTGATTTACAGTGTAGTCCCCTTTTTCGTGTAGTTTCACATGTGGCGTCAATCTTATTAATATCCTCCTAAGGCCCAATGTTCTTACCCAAGGACTTTACAAAAAATTGGTATCCGCCCAGGCTAAATCAACTTAATATAGTCCTGGTGACACAATGTTCTCACACGAGAACAGTTCAGTTTTTCTAATTTAATTCAAAAATTGGCGCGGTTCGCCATTTTCTTAAGTTTTGACATTCTTGAAGGATGTCCTAGTGACGTGTTTCAAGCTCGATCCTCAGGAACCAATCAGGTACAGTCTGTCATTTGGTTGCCGAAATGCCAAACACGGAGCGCACACGTAGTCGAGGTAACATAAATCTCTAAGTATTAACGAAATCACATGTTTTTTTTTAAACTAATATTTTTATTTTTGAGTTAAAACACTACAGAGTATTTGAAGTTTACTATTTATGCAAATACACTATTTGAAATTCCTTTTTTTTACCTGTCATTTATTATGTTCTTGTACAAGAACATTCGGCCGGTGTTCTATTAGTTGCCTGTTATAATATGTACTCGTATAAGAACATTGAGTATTAATGACTACTTACTTTTCTTAGCGCGGAAAAAACTAGTAATCGAAAATTTGCTAAATGATTTGGATACTGGAGATTTTATATTCTCCGATGAAGCGCTTATAGCCCTGCGGCTTGCGTTGATCTTAAGTGATCGTCAAAGTTAAGCAACAGCGGGCGCGATCGGTAGTTGGATGGGTGACCGCTAGTGGCAAAAATTCTGGAGCGTTTCCGTGCTTCTTCTTGCCGTCGATCCCGATTGTTATCATAAGATAACAGTCGTTAAGCCATGTCGGAGGCCCTCGGGTGGTTTGAAAACTTCCGAAACTTGGGTTGGCTACTAACTCCTCCACCAATCAAAAGTGGAGTATGCTCTAGGCCTCCTCAAGAGGAGAGACCCGTGCCCAGTAGTAGGCCATTATGGGTTGAAGCTATATTCTCCGATGAAGATACTAGCAAACCACTAAACCACTGGCCCTGTTTTATCATTGGCCCTGAAAATACATTACCAAGCTTTAGCGAAACAGATGCAGATGAAGATGTACAGATCAATTCAAGACCAGCAAACCGTGGTAAAAGTAGTAGTTGTGGTCGCAGCCAGCGATAGGCACGGATTGCCAATTTATGTGGCAAGATAATTTGTAATGACATTTTTGGTATTGACATTGTCCGTATCTTGATTGTTTGTCCGACAAAATAGGTATGTGCACTTTACAGACATCGTTTTCTGATGGAATCAAGATCCACACCTCATATTCATGATATAATTTCTTATTATTGTAGTTCTGGTCATTGGTACATATCTTCTTTCGCCCTTAGAGCATCTTCTACCTTCATCTGTTTCTTCGCTGGCTTCTACAGATAACAATGTCACGGCTTTGTTGTCAAACCACGTTAGTGCCATTGTAATCTACGGTGCCATTACTTGATCTTAGAACTTGTGTACTACCCCTAGCTCGATGTTTCAGTACTCGGTCCTCCTCAATATTGGGCCTTGCTGCGGCAGGTATTCCATTTTTCATAATAGTACCAAAGCAGCCTATTCCTCTTTTAAGTAATTCTTCAATAAATTTTGCAAACTTTTCAAATATTAAAATATTGGTCAAATTATAGCACATGACCAAAATTCGAAAATGGTAATTTAATAATTATGGACATGTAATACCTAATTTGTTGCCAAAAGTGAAACTAGGCATACTTAATTATGCTAAATAAATAATTTTATAATAAAAATAATAACTTTTTTTAATCCTTAACAGCCCAATGTTACCCATTTAGAACATAAATAATATACCAATTTATGTCTTAACGGCCTAATGTTCTCAGACGTGAACAAAAAATTTTGAACCTAAAACTACCTAAACTTATTATTTGTCATAGTACTAATTCAATAAAAAAATACCGCTTCAAAAAAAATACTCTATCATAGTTATATTCATTTTTATTGGTCTGGGCGTTAACCATAACTGTACATTATGTACTCGTACAAGAACATTGGGTGATAACCTGGAACAAGGCATATTTTATTTGGGCCTTAGGAGGATATTGTATATTAATATTATTTTAGAAGCAGGTCAATCCAAAGTTGAAGATAATTTACAACTTAATTATTTATTTTATTTAATTTTATGTGTATATGATTAAATGATACTTATTAGGGATATAATATTATAAAGTGGGAAATAAATAATTATACAAACTATAAAACATACAGAACAAGTGTACATAACAAGTGTACATGTATACAACTACACATCTTAATATGTTTAAAGGGGGTTTTTGTTGTCATGTTATTGCGCTTCAATTGATATACACCTATAGCTTACACCTATATCCATTTAGGGCAAATATTACCAATTATAAACAAGAAGTGATTTCAACGAAAATATAATTTCACGCTGTACTATATTATCACCCCCATTGAACGTTGAGAATACCAGATTGTAATACTAGATTAATTACAACATCTATACCAGGCATTCAAAGCATCTATACTAGCAACAAGGTGATTATTTTACCAAAAATTGGTGTGACCGTATCCGGTAAATTCCACCAGATCCGGTATACGTAAAAAACGTCGGACCCGGCCGGATTACCGGATCCGTTTTTCCTTATTGCAATCCCTAGTTCTATCATATTATTATATACCTATCACGTCTGTGGAGTTTCGCTAGCTAATTTAATTTGAAATGAAATGAAATGAAATGAAATAATCTTTATTCATGTAGGTATCACTGATACTCTTATGCACGTCATTTTTTTTAATCTACCAGCTTTTCGGAAAGGTGCTTTGTCATGGAGGAGAAGAAAAGCCGTAAAGAAACTCCTCAGCACATCTTTTAAAACTAAAACTTATATCTATTACAAAAATAGGTATTCTCTAACCTGTGCAGAACTGGTTGCCTAGCTAGTCATTTCCAAGCATCCTTGTCATTTAAATATTCATTTATGCTATAGTAGCCCTTGCCTAAGAGCTGAGCCTTTACACGTTTCTTAAAAGATTCCACTGGTAAGTCACGTATTTGTTTTGGGACTTTATTATAAAATTTTATACCTAGTCCCATAAAAGAACGTTGCACTTTAGAAAGACGGTACGAAGAGGTAGCCAATTGATGCATCCTTCTTGTTTGACGATTTGAAAAATCACAATTTTGTTTATATGCAGTTATTATATGTATATTTATACATTATTATTATATGTATATGTATACAGTTATTATGTCTATATTTGTTTAAATTTGACTCGCAAGGACTCCCTTGATTTTAGTTTATAAATAGCTCTAATGGCTCTTTTCTGTAATACAAAAATTTGTTCTATACCGGCTGCTTTGCCCCTGTAGTTAGGCCCTAAACATGAATAATATAACTACTTACCTTTGGATTCTATTTCTCTTCATCACTTCTACGTTGGCACCCAATTTTCCATGCATTTTTTGCATTTGGTGCAATTTTTGTGTTTGCTTTATTGAACTCATGGCATTAAAATAATCAAATTTTTTCATACATACGATGCTTATTTATTATGAAACAAACCATTTGTAAAGAGATAAAAAACAGAGAATTTTGATGGAATTGTGACCTCGGAATTAAGAAATGAAAGATAATTAGAAAAAAATATTCAGTAAATTTTCAAGACAAGAATGTGGAGCTAATTATGAGCAGAACAGATTTGTAAATTAATTCTTTGTTGCCATAAAGTAAGCGCACAAACATAACTCTAAATTACTTTGGGCGCGAAAGACCTGTATTTAACTATTGATTTACCTAACAAAATCCACCTAGATGAACTTAAAAAACTTAAAATAACCAGCTATTACTTATATTATGGTTATTTTGTGTAATAATAATATTTTATGATATTTCACTACTTTGTATGAAAAAATGTACAAAGTTGTGAAAATAATTCGCCGCGAGTGAATTTTGCAAGACTGCAGCCTTTAGATTTTCTATATTGGGGATACTATAGAACACAAAAACGCAGACAACTCTTCTATAGAAAAAAAAATACTTAGTAGAGCAACTTTCCGAACTAGTCAAATAATTACGCTATGTAGGATGAATGCGGGGACTGCGGGGAGCCTACGTGCAGACGCTTGACGTTTGGACTAGCCGCACGCGATTCTTATTTTGTGAACTACGAGACTAGGCCCTTAATAGCTAGATAGCAGATAAGTATTTTAAGAATAAAGTCGTTATAATGAATATTTAGTTATTTTAATTGTCGTTAAAAGTTTCTACTTTTTGTGACTGAAAGTCTTGTTAATAGAGATAAAGATTATTTCTATCGTAACTTACACTCTCTAACAAGTCTAACTCAATGACAAATTTACTGATTCTAAAATGAGTTATTCGTTATTTGTGGAAAGACTTCTCATTCGGGTGACTACTTTAACAAAATCATTAAACAAATATTATTTATTTTTTTATATACTGGCCAAGACAACGTTGCTATTTAAACTATAACCATATGCAGACCATTAATTTAGAATAATTAAAAAAATGAGTACAATTAAAAATAATATTATAAATTAAAAAAAAATACATAATTAAATAAGGCTTATGATGAAGTTAATAATGATGTTGCAACAATGACATTATAAAATTTAATATAATAATATTATGAAAGTTAATGCTAACTATTATTAATTGTTTCAAACTCCAAATGGCCGCCACAACATTCGACATAAAAATAATTCTTGATACATACTTGCTAAAAGCAAGTTTAATTATACCGAATTAAATAAGGTTTTCATTAAAATACGAACAGAATTTTTCTATTATAATTTTTGTATTCTTATATTTATTTTATTATTTATTTATTATTATAGTCTTAACAAGCGAGCTAAATAGAATTACATCCGAGCTAAAGTGTTGCCACCCTCAATTCCATGGTATATTGAAAAATGTGTCAAATAGCTTCCGACGAAATATGAATAAACTCATCCGCCGCTTAAAATACCGGGTCACATTGTTTTTACGAGTTCCAGAATAAATTTAGAAACTATATTTTGTTCCTACAATTATTATTTAATTGTAATAAAAAAAAGCAAGCAAAAAACTGAAAAACAGCGCTGCACGCGGTTTCTCGTGCTTGCAGAAGAGTCTCAGCTCTTCCTTTTCCCAAAATAACGGGATAATTTATGTAAGTTATATTTGTGTTTATTTTACTCAATTTATTTTGTTGTGTGGCAATAAACAATGGTCTCATAAACAATGCCATTCGTTTCGTATTCTGCCTTCGCAAATATGATCACATTTCTTCTTATCGTTTTAGCTTAAATGGCTTCCTATCCACGAGCGACGGCGATGATATGATGATATGATATGATATCAGTCTCTCGTCAGTAAACGTACGTGTGGCGACGACGCGCACACGTCACATGCCAACCTAAATCACGCTATCGAAGTTTTCAAAGATCGCTAGTATTTATACAAATGCTCTGACAAGATCAGTCGAGGCTCGGCCGCCCCCAGGCAACTCACCTCGCCTGGCCTGGCGGGAGATCTCTCTTTGCCAAACTGGTGACCCCTCCACAAGAACACGTCCCTTCTGAGCACCGATAGCAGCAGCAGGCATTCCTCCCCCCTCATTTCACCGCTTGCACCCGACGGATTACAGCGACCACTCTCGGCAGACCGCACACCAGCCACACTGACTCACTGGGCGCATCGCAGCGTAAGTACAGCAAAGACGCCTAGACTCACCGCGGATACAGGGCATCCCAAGGGCAAATCGACCTCACATCTAGACTCACCGAAGATAGAGGATCACGGATGACTGAATCATCGAGAAGATGTATGAACCTCCGGTCTGAGCAGGGGGTAATGTGGTGACGACGTGCACACGTCACACGGTGACGTCACGCCAACCTAAATCACGCTATCGAAGTTTTCAAAGATCGCTTCGCTAAAAGAAGAAAATGAAAATGCTTCGCGAGTCCCACATAACTAGTATAGCCGGCTGTGCTGGTATGCATAAAGCATTTTCAGCCTCCTTTCCGTGGTTCTCCGGACGGTTGTCCATGTTCTTTGGCCAAAAAAAAAACCGACAAGATAAGTCGGGTCTTGGCTGCCCCCCAGGCGGCACACCTCGGATCTCTCTTTGCCAAAAACGCACCCCCGAGTTAGAATTCGTCCCACGCAGTGTTTTAATGTCCTTTATAACAAACGTTACAATTTCTGCGATTTGCGTAATTTGGAGGTGGTAGAATTGTTATTTACCTCGCCTGGGGCGAAACCACAATTACATCTAAACAACTTGTGCGTGATAATTCTGTTTTCGCACAAGTCAAACTCTTTATATCTACTTTTCTACTTTTTATATAAATAAACGACACATAAACGGATGAATAACCAAGTAAGTAAGCATTAGGTGCCAAGAATGAAGGAGAAGAATACTAGTTCTCCGACACTACAATTGAAACGCGGAATATCTTCCTCGGTTATGTTCGGTTCACACGTATTACGTAATTAAGTTGATAACAAATTTTAAGCAAATTAATACGTGTACACCGTGTACAGGGACAATTTAGTGGTTAAAATTTAGTACGCAAGTAAATAAGTAATGCAGATTTTTTTATTTTTCTGCTAGGTAGATGGGCGGGACTTACCACTTATTACTTTTGGACAGGCATTTTTTAGTTATAATAAAATTTAGTAAAATGCATAAGTAATTAAGTAGGTTGTGAAGAATTGTATGAACTAGGGCTTTACTAAATTATTACGTTTGGACGCGCACAAAAAATTATTTATTTGAAAATTTAGTTATCTACTTAACTAATTAATACGTACCAGACTTTAGTTCTTGAAGGGCGGAAGGAGGATAATTTAATCCCTTTAAAGTACCGAAAATAACGATTAACCGAAATTAACATTTTTAGATTTAACGTTTGCGAATTATTCATCTTTAAAGTACTCATTTTGGTTAGAGTCAAGTGAGGGGTCACTGCCAGCTAAATGGTAGGTGTTGGATATGTGAAAAAATAAGCCAGAACCCAGTAGATTTACTTAAATTCAAAGAGAATAGAGATTAGAACGTTAGTCTCCCGAACGCGGGGGCCGAGTTCAAATCCTGGCACGCACCTCTAACTTTCTAATATTATGTGCGTATTATAAGTTAATTATCACTTGCTTCGGTGAAGGGAAACATCGTGAGGAAACCTGCACACCTGAGAGTTCTCCGTAATGTTCTCAAAGGTGTGTGAAGTCTACCAATCCGCACTTAGCCAGCGTGGTACAATATGGCCTGTATGCCCCCTTACATTGTGAGAGGAGACCCCGAGCCCAGCAGTGGGACAATTATAGGTTGTTGCTTTGCTTTTGCTTTTCTTTATTTGTTAGCAAAACTAAAATCCTCAATTTATTACAATTAATCAGCAAGAGTAATAGTCTTAGAGTTAACAAGACGTTTTAAAGCTTGCTTAACGTATTCATGACAAGATTGCACTATTCTCCACTAGCGAGAACGTGTAAGCACAGATAAGATTTGTAAACTGACGTCGTAAATTTACATTTATTTAACAATATACTTGGTGTGTATGTAAATTTGGTTTTGAATATTTACGACCGTGAAATCATTAATTAGAATACTCCCTAATTTAATTATTTGTTTCTTTATTTATTCTTAAGAAGTACATTATATACTTAGTCTGGCCATAAATACTGTTACAATTTAAAATAAACAAAATATTACATTTGAATTTGGAATCTATCATTTTTATATGATCGTTCATTGGGTTTTCTCATTTTGGCGCCAATACATTGAACAATATTTTGCGATATTAAAATGGAGTGTTAATTAGAGTTAAAAAAGAATAGGGTGGTAAAATCGAAACAACTACTGAGGCGGTACGCAAAGGGAGGTCACAGAAAATTTTGTTTACGGATGAGAAAGTTTTTACAACAGAGCAACATTTTAACAAACAAAATTACCGTATTTATGCTCAAAGCTCTGAGGAAGCTTCCCAATTATGGTCGTAGCACACATATCAACTCGTAAACGGAACGTAAACGTATCAACTCTTGCATGTCAGTATTCTTTGTATGAAACTCCCTACTGTAAAGCACACTTATCGGATTCGTAACGTAATCGCCTCGCCTCGAGACAAGCTCACGAACCGCGGTACGGTGCGTGGACGACTTGCCGTACCCGCGCTTACGTCTCACCGTACGCTATCCTTCGACTTTCCGTTTCCTCGTGCACGCCCGCGCCGCTGCGTCGGCGAACTGCTGTCATTCATTCCGTCAACCAGCGGCCGGCGAGCCGTAAGCGCGGCGTCGCCTAGCCGTAAGCGCGGCGTCGCCTAGCCGTAGCCGATCTTACGTTAGGTTGACGGCGAGGCGATCCGGTGCCGATCCCTTTCAGAGTTGATATGTGCGCTACGACCATTAGTCGACAGAGTGCAACGTGGGCACTATCCGATTTCAGTGATTGTTTTTCAATCTATGAAGATCTATGAATCTAAGAATTTCAGCTATGAAGGAGTGACTGAGCCATACTTTTGTGAAAAAGGTATCAAACCATCGCCACAAGTGTATCAAGATACTATCCTTTGGAAGGTAGTGAAGCCCCTTAACAACAACATGTTCAATAACCAAGAATGGTCCTTCCAACAAGACTCGGCGCCGGGTCATAAAGCTCGGTCTACGCAGTCTTGGTTGGAAACTAACGTTTCGGACTTCATCAGAGCTGAAGACAGGCCGTCGTATAGTCCCGATCTTAATCCACTGGATTATAATTTATGACCAGTTTTAGAGAGTACAGCTTGCTCTAAACGCCATGATAATTTGGAGTCCCTAAAGTAATCCGTACGATTGGGGATAAAGAATTTTCCCATGGAAAGAGTGCGTGCTTCTATTGATAAGTGGCCTCAACGTTTAAAGCACTATATTGCAGCCAATGGAGACCACTTCGAATAAGCTTTTTATATTTTAAATAGTTTTATATTTATGTATTAAACTAACACACTGTTAAAGTAATAAATGTTATTTGCAATAGAATTTTTTTTTCTTCTTTGTTTCAGTATTTATGACAAGACTAGATATAAAACGGGGCAAGTGCGTGTCAGGCCACGCTCAATGTAGGGTTCCGAAGTAGTAAGTATATCGACTATTATTCATTAACTATTAATGCTAACATAGTCGTGATAGTTTTCCTTGTAAATTCATCATACTTATAACCATATTTTTGAAAATTTTTTCACGTGTCCAAATCCAACCGTTTAGACAGTAGGCGGGGAGACACTTGATCTTAACCAAAATTAGCACTTCAAAGCCAAATATTTCGCAAACGGACACCTAATTCCAAAAATAGTCTTAGAAGACCCATAATATTTTTGGAAGACTTTTTCAACGATACCCCACACTACACGGTATGCGACGAATAAAAAAGCTTTAATTCACGCATCCCTAAACTTTTGAAATTTCGATATAAAAAGTGACAAGATATTCCATTTAACAAGTGATATTCCTAAACTTTATTCGATTAATATATTACAATTTGTTTATAATTTATATATAATACGGTTATAATTTGTTTCCGTCAATGGTGAAGAACTTAAACTTTGAAATTATGAATTTCTTCAATTTTATGAAGAAAATATAATAATCATAAGCAACAGGAAACCTTTGAGAATTGCAATAATGCATAATTAAAAGCATTTGAAATTCCAGCATTTTCCGGCTATATACATATTATGTATTATATGTATTAAATTCCAAAACGCCGTCTGTCTTCTTAGCTAATGAGATACTTGAGCTCAATTACGTCTTTTCTCCGCTTTTATCATTTATCAGGGTAATGCAGGCCGACCATGATTGTTACGACAAGAAATTTGTCGTGGCTTTTAAAATCTTTTATTGTAACGTGACTCTAATTGAGTTTGTTAGCGTAATATCATATTCAAAATTTTATCAACGAATATAACCGGTTTTATACAAAAGGATATTTTTTGAATATTTTATTCTACAATTTTGGAGTTTTAATAAATATGTATATCCATGCCAAATTACAGCTTTCTAGCATTAAAAGTCTCGGTGCTTGGCCTCGGACAGGTGGACAGACAGACATGACGAAACTGTAAGGATTCTGATTTTACTTCGGAAGCCTAAAAAACATCATAATTAGATACTTTTTTGAGTTCATAATATTAAGTTCTGTATTTTATTACTCAAAAAAAAGTGTATGAAAATAATCATGAAATGCGTGAAATCGATTGAGTTATCGATTCATAACAAACTACTTGCAGGATGTGAGTTTAATAACTTTACACCAAGTATATATATTCATTGTTACAAATGCCATTAACATTTAACGACAAGACTTCATTGTGTGATTATTTAAACATGAAGTGAAAAATCCAAACGAAAATTAAAATGCAACAATCTCCCGCAACAAAAAGAAACTAATTCGATAATAATATTGTTAATGTTATAAGTCTAGACAGCTATATAAATAACAATTGGCATTGGCGTACATTATAATAAAAATAAAATATTTTTTATACACACAGATATACAAATATTATTATAATATTTATTACCTAAATATGAAGAAGAAGGAAAGAAATGGATAAGAATATATTATATGTTTTATATATTTATAGGAACAAAATAACATAATGAACGAGATAATATTTACAGTATATAAAATAAAAATAAATACTTAAAAGCAAAAGTAAAATTAATTAAAATAAATGTATATAACTAGGCCCCTGCGGTGCAGTACCTAAGATGCTGGCAGCATTCCCTCGCTGTATGGCGATACTAACACGCTGAGCAAGAAAACTGCCAGCTCTAGGGTCACTCGTCTTGTCTTTTAATTTTTTACTTATTTCTTTAAAAAGATAGTGAGCGTCGGGACCCCACGAACCAAGTGTTTCAACACCGAATGCTTTGAATATATATGATGATCCTAAATTTCTATATTTAATATGTTTTAATTCTAGAATATATTTAGTTTGAACAGTAGGAACAATCGTTTATTTACGACACAAATACAACATTTATTTTTATATGAAGAGGCAAACGAACAGACGAGCTCTCTGATGGTTATAATATTGGTATCCGTAACCCATAGAAGTCAGTAAGACCCAAAAGCGTCATTTCCTAGCCGGCCAATAAAAGAAACTGTATTATTACTAGTTCTCTGACATCGACACTGTGACTGTCCCGCTAAAACATTTAACAGTGCCTTTAAAAAATGATGGAAGTAGCTCGCCACGCAAAAATCCACTTCAAAACCTGGCTGTTTTGATTATAAAATATAGTCATACAACGCGCAGAGTATTCTCATTCTCAGTCCACCCATCCATCAGCCCTTGGAGGTTCACTGCTGGACATAGGCCTCCCCAAACTTGCACCACTCTGACTGGTCCTGAGCCTTCTGAATCCAGCGGATGCCCGCTGTTTTCTTCAGGTTGTCAGTCCATCTGATCGGGGGGCGTCCTATACTCCATTTTCCCAGACATGGGCGCCATTCGAAGACCTTTCTTCCCCGTAAAGCGAAGCGTAAGCGATTCCATTCTCTGTAAAGCGATGTAATATTTGCTGTTTTGCTCGTTAATATCCGGCTGAGGATGGCAGTTACTGTAAACTTTGTTATAACAACAATAACGAGACCATATTAATGCAGAGCAAGTATGTAGTTAAGCTTCATAAACTGTGGAATGAAAATTCCTACTAAGTGTATTATATTTTATTAAGCATTTTGAGGGTCGACTGTTCAGTTTATAGTTGAATAGAATGTAGCTTTTTAATCAAACTTTATAAAAGCGAGTTTAATTTATAACCGTTGACTACTTCGCTTAATAAATTAAACTAGATAGATGAATAAGTTGTTTCGTATGTACTCTGGCTGAAATGACGGAAAACTCAACATGTCGACCATAGAGTCTACTAGACTATAGAGTCTAGTTGGTAGCGACCCTGCCTGCAAAGCGAGGGGTCCCGGGTTCGATTCCTGGCTGGGGCAGATATTTGTGATAGATAAATGTTTGCACTCGGGTCATGGGCGTGATTGTGATGTGTCATTATGTGTCGTCTATGTCACCCGCGATACAAGTAAACCTACTGCGGGGTTATGAGTGTGTAAGCATTTACTATTATTAGAAATGAGAGTAAAAGCTATTGAAAACAAAGGCAGTATGATTAAACCTCCAAAGTATGGATGACTAAAAAGTGAGACACTGAGAAACTGAGACCCACACCATGCATTATATTGATAAAAAAGATGATGAGTCATGTGATAAGCTTAGTGTTCACCATCACAAGGACATCACGTATAAAAAGTCAACAACAGGTTCTTATGGTGAACTTTTATCTTCCCATATGTATTTGTATTTTGTCCACACTAACTATTATTATAAGTGTGTAACTTTATAGCATATAAAATGAACCATGAATTTTATAATGTGTCTGTTAACAGCAACGTCGACGGCTGTAAGTAGGAAGGGTGTCTAATATAAAACTCAAAGAAGTTTATGTTTATAGTGACAATAATGTTGTGTTTTTATGTCAGTAAATAAATAAAACAAACAAAAGAAAACTGGTAGCTAAAGATTGAATTGCTTGACACTTGTTACTTTTGTAACAATACGCAAAGCAGTAATGATATGAAAATCAGTTTAGAAATGTAACAAAAATATCAAATTCGGCCCTGTTCTTTCTAAATCTTTTGAAGCGGATAAAAATGTTTGCTGAGCCAAAAGCGTATTTTCATGCTTCGTGCTTGGATTCCGAGCAGATTTTGCAAATCAGATGTCAAATTAAGTTTATACAACCGAAGAAACGTTATTTGCAATTGAAAGAAATCACAACACTTAACTACTTCACAATCACTCTTTTATTCAATTTTACTTTTACAAGAACACAGTGCGTTAGCCCACCATTGAATCTCAAGCAAAGTCGAATGTCAAACCGTTTTTTATTTTTCTACCCACATTCAATTTTTATCTATTTTAATCATTATTGCCAACTTCAAAAATATAATAATAATTTATCATTGCTAACATTCGGCTAATCCTGACATCAAACGCGACCTCGCGTTTACAAAATAAACAAAAAAAAACAATAAAAGAAAGAAAAAGAAGAGAAAGGGTCACTCTTAATACTACATCGTCTGTAGGCACTCACACCCACAGCGACTCACTCTTAATACTACATCGTCTGTAGGCACTCACACCCACAGCGACTCACTCTTAATACTACATCGTCTGTAGGCACTCACACCCAAAGCGACTCACTCTTAATACTACATCGTCTGTAGGCACTCTCACCCACAGCGACTCACTCTTATTACTACATCGTCTGTAGGCACTCTCACCTACAACGACTCACTCTTATCACTACATCGTCTGTAGGCACTCTCACCTACAGCGACTCACTGTTATCACTATTATCGTCTATTGGCACTTAAACCTATAGCGACTCGCTCTTAACATAATATAATATTCTCTCAATAATCTCTGTAATAATTATCACTTATAATACACTCGCTTATTATCACTTATAAAATGATAAGTTAATATTTCACTTGTTTATTCGCTTTGATATCGCTCATACATTATTTTCTACTTCCTTTTTCACTAATCTACACATAGATATATAATAATAACAATGTCACTCTACTTTTTGGTAATTATACAATATAATAATAATATTTCACTCATATTCACTTAGATATTTATATTTCTCTTTTTTATGTATTTATCTAATCTCACTTCATAATATCTCTGTTTGATACATAATAAATTTTTATAATTAATATCTCATTATCAATATCACTTAAATTGTTACTTTATAATTACGTTACATTTATCCCTCATAAATCACTATACAATGTATTGTACAATACCTACGAACAATTCATAACACGACCAATAACCGTTATCGTTAAAACTATTAACAATCCCAAATATATTTTTTAATTCATTATATTCATATTAATCACATTAACTTTTTACTCGGAATCACTCGATACCACATCGTGATTAAAAACAAGCCATGGATGCAGCTTATCAACAGCATAGACACCTTTATAAAATTTGCTGCCTTCTTTCCTAGTAATAGGAGTATCTTCGATTTCGTAACGATCATTACCAATTATCTTTGAAATCCTAAAAGGACCCATGCACTTGGGTAACAATTTACGACTTTGCCCAGATTCCGTACGTATATCCTTTTCAACACGAACTAAATCACCTATTTTATATTGATTAGGCTGTTTATGACTCCTATCGAAACGTTCTTTCTGTTTCTGTTGATCAGATTCAATTCGAGCTTCAGCATTCTCACGAACTTTACTGCGGTCTACAGGAGTACGTAATTCAGACACCACTGGGTTCATGAAACTATCGGAAACCCCTGTTGTCTGAATACCAAACAACATATCAGAAGGGGTACGACCGGTCGCCTTATTAAAAGTATTATTCAACGACCACTGTATTTGCGGTATATGCATGTCCCACTCACATTCAGGGATGTGAATGATTGGCTGCCGTAAGTGCATCGACGTGACACATGCTAGTACCATTACGATGTTCAACAATAAAATCATATTTCTGCATTGATATATACCAACGTGCAATTCTAGGTATTAAGTCCCGTTTAGTCATCGTGCTGCGGATGGCGGCACAATCTGTGATCACTTTAAAAGTTTTACCTAACACGTAAACCCTAAATCGACATAAAGCTGCAACCACTGCCAATGTCTCTAATTCATAAAAGTAGAGTTTACTCTCATCGACAGTGGTTTGCCGGCTGTAGTATGAAAAGGGGTGTAATACACCAGAACTATCACGCTGCAAGAGTATGGCACCTATACCTAATTTACTGGCGGCGGTATGAATTTCCAAATCAGCCAAAGGATCATACAACGCTAAGACGGGCCTAGAAGTTAACTTTGCCTTTAATTCGTTAAATGACTTTATTTGAGGTTCATCGAAACTAATGGTGAATTTCTCTTTGTCAGCATCGTTAAGGGTTTTGCTATGACTGAAAAATTTTGTATGAACCGAGGAAATAACTAGTAAGTCTAATGAATTGCCGAACTTCATGGACGTTCCTTGGCATGGGAAATTCTGATACCGCTTGAATTTTTGCATTACCAGGCGTAATTCCTTCTGAGCTTATTTCATAGCCCAGATAGTTTATGTGTGTTTGAAAGAAATCACACTTCTTTAAATTTAAAGTAAGATTGGCTGATCTTAACATTTGAAAAACCTTTTCTAATCTTTCCAAGCCTTCTTCAATTGTATGAGAGGGTACTAATAGGTCATCCATGTATGCCAAAGTCAAATCCCTCCCCTTATTTTTAAGCATAGTGTTGATGGTACGTTGGAAGACACTGGGGGCATTAACAAGCCCAAACGACATTCGTTCAAACTCAAATAAACCATGTGGTGTGGCGAACGCAGTATATCTTTTACTAGCATCACTCAAGGGTACTTGATAGTATCCTGATGCGAGATCTAAACTCGTAAAGAACTTATTGCCATCTAACCTATCTAGCTGGTCCTCAATACGAGGTAGGGGATACTTGTCCTTTATGGTTTTTCTATTTAAAGCCCTAAAGTCGATACAGAGGCGCTTATCGCCGTTCTTCTTCTTAACTAATATTACCGGACTCGAATAATTGGATGTGCTTTCTCGTATAATACCATTAGTTAAAAGGTCGTCAATAATTTTGCTAAGTTGTTCGCGTTCACTATGAGATATTCTATACGGATTATATACAACAGGTTTATCATCAGTTAACGAAATATGCATTTCGGTCAAATTAGTTTTACCCAATTCACTTATATCATTGCAAAACAATCTCTAAACTTCTCTAATATCGAAAATAATTGTTGTTTCTCAGACTCGGTCATGACGGCACTAATCTTTGAGGCAATGGCATATAACTCTTAGCATTTGTAGCAAACCCAACATATTCAGTATTTAATTCCTCATATTGTTGCCCTCTGGCTATCATAGTTCCATTTTTGATTTTAAGATCTCTTGATGATAAATTCGTAAGCATTATATATCCTTTACCAGATGCAAATTTAAAAAGACCAGGCAAAATAATATGTTCATTAATAGGCAAGATCCTCATACTACGATTGTATGTACAATAACATACAATCCACCACAATATTCATCTTCAGCAATCACATCAATTGGCATTGTAATTTTACATGGGACGACTATGTCTTTATTTACATAAATTTTTATCTTTAATTTATTTTATCCTATGATATTCAGTACGTAAATTCAGTATTCAATCACACAATATTTAATAAATAATAATTATATCTGAAATAGCGATTGCTTCTATTACCGACCGGTGCATGATGTTTGTTTCTAATACCGTTTTTTATGTTTCTATTACCGACCTCTAAACTAGTATAAATTAACTGAAAAATTAAAAAAACTGCCTGGCATCAAAAAAGCTATGATGATATACCTTTTTGAAATCCTTATGCTTAATTTGATATCCATATTGCATTATTCGATTTATTTTTATTTTTTGATACTTCAAACAATGACATCTCACAGCCACCATTTTTTTATGTCATTTATTTTACAATACTGGGGTTATTAAGACGAATCTAACGATATCTTGATTGTATTATTTGGTCCAGCCGTTTGGAAGATACGAGGTATTAAAGAATATTACAGACATACATATATACAAGATAAGCGCGAAAACCATAATCCTTCCTTGGCAGTGAACATTGGTGGAGCCGATCAAATCCTCATATTATACGGCAAAATTATTTCCAACACAGGTTTAGTATTAACGTGTGGGCCGGAATTATCGGCAATTGTTTGTTGGGGCCATATTTTATTGAAGGTAGACTGGACAGTAAATCATATCTAAGCATTTTAGATAGTGTAGTGAACATTGTAGTGAACGATTATGTTGGACGACGAGCGCCCTCGCACTATCAGCGACAAGTACGCGAGTACTTAGATGATCACTTCGGTGATCGGTGGATAGGGCGAGGAGGACTTGTGCCGTGGCCGGCGCGCTCCCTGGACCTCACACCAATGGATTTCTATTTTGGGGGGGAAGTTAAAATTGTTGTGTATGCTACGGAGTATTTGAACAGAGACGAATTAAAATTAAGAATAGTGACTGCTTTTGATAAAGTTCGAAGTGAAGTGTTCTTGTGCTAAACCGCGTAAAGGACAATTTGTGCAAACGTGCTGAACTCTGCATCACTCGAGGAGGTGAACATTTTGAACATCTGTTAAGGCTTGTATAAATAATAAAATCAATACGTAAATCATCAATCATTGTAAATTGGTATGATTCCATTATTTACAGTAAAAGTACGAAGATAAGTAAAACCCTATTACTGATGCAGATCTTTTTGTGTCAGTTTCAACCGTAGCGTTTCAACCGTTTGTACACGGTGTCCACACTTCCGGAGTATTTTGAGATTAATTTGATTAAAGTAAATTTACGGACTATAAGGATAATTTTTATTTTGATTTTTTTAATCATTATTATTATGATTATTATTATTAGCTAAGACCATTTACTTTCATGTGCTTAAGTAAGTATCTAAAGTCTTTTACCAGTCACACTGGTATATTTTTTTCTATTTACTCAAGTGCGTCTATAGAACGTATATGAATACAGAAAATTATAGTAGTCTTATCAGAATTTTAAACAAACCTACAATATATTTTTATAAATAAGACCGTATGGGTCGGTAATAGAATTAAGCATGAAGATTACTTTATTCTATTAGCGACAGCAAATATAAACAATAACTGGCTAAAATTTCTGCTTTAATGCAAATGTGTTTAGATGGATGTCATTGCTATGATTATTTTTTTAAATCAAAAAGTTTCTTAAGTTTGATATGAGATATTATTTAAAATACATTGCCATACATTACTAAAAAATATTGCTTACGTCGAATCTTGTTTAAAAGAAAATCTATGAGGCAAAATTTATGGCGTTAATTGATCAAATTATGTAATATACTCTTAAGAATCAAACAAGTTAAAAGAAACATCAAAAATTACGTATTAAAAGAAATAAAATCTGAAATACTAACTATTGTAAAACATCTAACAACGCCATGAGGCGGTATTAGAAGCAACTAATGAAAATTATGTTTCTATTACCGCTTTAAGTTAAAATTCGAATTAAACCACAAAAAATAGTTAGAACGGTAATATTAGATGTGAATCTAGAAAACCAATATATTATTTTTTATATTTACACATTTGCATGCAGGTATACACATTTTATTTAAGTTAATTTCTCTTAAGTAATAATTATGTTTACTTATGTAGCCGGGAGCGCAACACTATGAGACGGGCGTCCGTTGCGGGCGCGTCGCAGTTATTATCTAATTATTCTGTTTGCTGATTATTTACGCACAAAAACTTTATTATTTTTGTTTCTCAATATACATACCTAAAATATTTTTAGGCAACAACTTTCATGAAATCTATAGTATGCCTTAAAATAGTGATTAAAAAAAACTGTCGGTATTGGATGCAGATTTTGGGGTGGCGTTATTGGGCGCGTTTACGTTAGTAACGTTTCTCCGTGGAGATGTTCGTTCGCAATGTTTTCTAGAACGCTTATGTTTTTTGCGATGGCTATGACTTTTATGCTTACGCGAACGAGCGCGATCGCGATCCGTTTCCTTACGGTGTAGTGATCTACGTTCGTCTATATCACTGTCACTCGAAGAAGTAGATACGTTAGTCTCACTTGAATTCCGTCGCCTACGTCTAGATTTACCCATTGTTTATTAACTTTAGCTATTACCTAAAGTGAGATGTAATATCGAGTAACTCAAAGAATAGTGCATAAATACCTAATACAAATAATTATGACTTATTAAGATACGAATATCTGTAACATAGTACTACTTTCATAAATCTAAAAATAATATGGTAAAATACAATTAATTAATATCACAAGTGCAAACGCACTTTTTAATGAAAACACGGTAAAAAAAAAAGTATTACTAACTACTCCGTGTTATTGGTCTTAGATACCTAGTAATTATTGCAACATTAAATGTAGGTATGATATCACAATTTTAACAGTTCTGCCTGAAGTTAACATAACACTTAATGTACGTTTTTTTTCCTTTTTGTTTTCGCTTCACTAAATGATCGAATTTAATTGCATGAATGTCTTGTCCAAATCCACTAGGCATATCTGGCTATAATATATTCATTCTCTATTGTTGTTATACTCTTTTTGATATTGTTGATGAAGTATTGCTCAGTCAAGCCTTATTTATTTTGTATGCGTAACTCTTCCTGAGATTGGATTAACACTCCACATTGAGATACCAGAAATCACTTTAAAAACATCTGACCTTATTTCTCCGCTCAGGATGCCGCAGAGGACGGCACGTAGATTATTGTAATCTACACACTTCTGACATGAAAGAAATCACAACACTTAACTACTTCACAATCACTCTTTTATTCAATTTTACTTTTACAAGAACACAGTGCGTTAGCCCACCATTGAATCTCAAGCAAAGTCGAATGTCAAACCGTTTTTTATTTTTCTACCCACATTCAATTTTTATCTATTTTAATCATTATTGCCAACTTCAAAAATATAATAATAATTTATCATTGCTAACACAATGCTAGCAAATACCACAGAATAAATAATAGTACATAAATGTAATATACATCAATTTCAGGTATGATATATTATGTGGTTGTCACGAAAAACAATATATTTTCCGTAATAAATCAAAGACAATTTATATTTTCCTTGCCGTATTTTTGACAACTAACTTACCAAATTAACTTACTAACTTATTACCTACTTCTCCTGAGTTTTTGAAATATTATACATTGCTTAGCAATCTAGTGTAAAGACCTAAAATGCCTATTTTTATGAAGAAAACCAAACCCAAAAATCCTTCTACTGGTAGGCCTGCAAAAAATTAGCAGGAAAGGTGAATTAACAGTAAAAAGAAACTATTAGTAGTAGGTTTTAACCTACTCCAAAGAGCTAAATCAGACACCACAGCATGAGAACGCATAGTGAAAATTTTTCAGATGCGCGAAGTAATAAAAAGTTATAACACCTTTTTTGAACGGAAAATACCCACACAATTGTTACACAAAGCGACACCAATTTAGTCCTTACATAACTGGCGTTTTTCTTGTACACATTGAAAGTACTAAGTATTTTTTATAACCACACTTTTATCTGTGGGCATAAAAAAAGACTTAGTACCAACGTAAAACGATGCACTTAGCGAGAGCACGAAGAAAACAAAGTTTCCAAGTAACAGAGAACTTACAAGTAGATTTTCCGTAAACGTTTCTTATACATATTTCAGAGCAATGAACAGCTCAGCGGTTGTTATGGAGCGGTTACCTAGAATCGACCGCGTTTAACTTTCCGTGCTCTTTCACTTTTTTATGATAGCAAAGTTTCTGCTGTTTATTTTTGTGCCAATGGAAATAAATAGAAAACTCCTGAACTCCAGTGTTTGATACAAAGAGATAACATAAAACAAAATCACCCGGTAGCGAAGCATCCCCTAAGTATTTGTGTGAAGTAATAGGCTAGTTGACAAAATTTGGAAATTAGTTTAAAACTATAGCTTAGCATCTATTTCACCCCAAAAATATATTATTCTAAGAAAAATAAGTCTTTTACATTAGTATTTTGAGTTTTTAGAAATGAACTTGAAATTGACCGCGAAAAAGGCCAAGACTGTCATGGCGTTTTGAATGACGTCACACCTCGCGAAACAGCCGTGTTTGTGTATGACAGTCAATTGTGTTTTTTAATAAATAATGAATTCCTCGTATTATAAATACTGTATAGTGCCCCAATGTAAAAGTACAACGATAAAAACGCCAAACAAATTATTCATATACGTTCCAAACAATAAACAAATACGTAGAAAGTGGTTAAATATGGCAAGGAGGCAAGATGCTCTTACTTTATCAACTGATTCCACAATTTATTTTTGTGAAGATCATTTTGATGTAAGTAATAAACACAACTTGATGTATCTATTTATAAATGTATAGTAAAAGAAATGAATTTTGCAAAATCTACCATAATATACCACACATAACCTATAAAATGTTATGGCTTGAGTAGGGTTTTATGATTTATTTGAGTTAAAATATTATTTTCGTTTTATAAAATGTAATAATTCATACTGTAGTGTTCAGAGGATCAATAATACACACGCTTTACTCTGTAATAGGTGAGTTATGAATACGCAGAGCGCACATCTGCACTCGCTCGCAGTTAGCCACAGACTGTCCGCTATGCATAGACACTACATCCCTTCTTTATTGTATAAAATTCAAATATTTTTATTGGTTTGGTTTACAAACACTTTTTGTAAGTCATGCAAGCTACGCCAATGCTTCAACAAGGCCCTACTGTGAGAAGGGCCCGGGAGAAGAAGCAGCAAGAAACTACCGGGGTGTTTTTGTCCTACTCACAGTTACAGATATCACTTATTGACTACTTACAATCTATATTATAAAACTCATGTCCAAGCAGTCTTGTCATTAAAATAATCATTCGTCATAAGTTGTAATACCCTTTCATAAGAATGCTTTTATTATGAGTTTTAAATATATAGTATAGCATTTCCGTCAATTTTAATTGAATTTTATATTATTATTATTTTATTCCAACATCGATATAGATACCGCTATGTGAGGGCAGGGTTAAAGTTTGGTATCAATCTGTTAGCCTGAGTTACTTATTTTTCATTGATATATTTTTCTGTACCCAATTTAGGATCTGTAACTCCCTTTGTACTGTCCACATATTGTTCTCCTCTTTTCTCTAATTGAATTGTAGACATGTCAACTCCTGTCTCTCACACTACCGTCTAAAGGTTTATATATAGAGTGAAAGCTATTTTATTTGAAGTGTTCGGAAGTTAAAAAAAAATATCTTACTAGCATAATAAGTCAAATGAAGATCTTCTCGTATTTCACTAAATACAAATCTTGTAGATCATAATTGTATTTTTAACTAACGTCAAATTGTAGCCTTGAAAATAAATTAACCCAAATCATGTACCACAGTCGTCTACTTCAAATATTAAAAGTAACAACATAAGTTCTGAAAAAAATCTCGAGTAAATCCCTCTATTGCCACGGCTCTCCCAGCCGATATGCATATCCATTGAGTGAATCATAATTATGTGTTCAATATGCGTCACCCATACACAGATACACCTCCAACTTCACTACAACTTTCTTTCTTGAGTCCCAGTCTCCATCTCGTATCATTCAGTATCATGATCCTGTTTATAGGTGCTCGACAAATACATGACGCCTCTGAAATGTGAAGCGGCCCAAATCGGCCTAAATAAGTGTTGTGTAAACATCGCGAAATGTGAGAGCACTTAATAAGTGCGCTCAAGCATCGCGCCACATTTAATGTCACTGTGCTTCATAGTCTGTTTCTATCTTTATCAAACTTATGCAAAGTATAGCGAAAAGAACAAGGATGGCAAATAAAAATATTTCAAGTCTATAAGGTAGTTCGAAATTTTCAAACGTAAATCTTGAGAATTTTGATTCATTGAACTAGACATAATGCATGATGTCAATATAATGTCTACAGTTCAAACAACTCGCTCCGCGCATTATGAGAGCTCAACTTTAAACAATTTTCGTATCTGATATTATTTTTTCATCTCGTGTCACTAACAAATTCAAACCATTGGCCAGCAATTCATTTAATGTTAAACTATTTAATTCTACCAGTATTTACACTGTTAAAGTCACAGGGACATTTAAAATAGTAGCAAAAGAACCTTTATAGTCCATCATAGTCAAGGAAACGAATTCAGATTACCTTTGCTTCCCAGGGGAGATTTCAATCGTTATCAAGCACTCTCTATGAGAATGCTTTGTGAGTTAGTACTCCTGCGTGCACGGTCACTCACACTTGCATGTACACTCGGCTTAGTGATGTGGCCACTCCAACGTCTTGATGGAGATCTAGTGCTTCTAGCTTCCTCAATATCAACGTCACTGTAAACTTGATAGATCTGTAATACAGAAATATACGACGAGCCGCGGACTGCATTGCTTTTTAGAGAAAAATCTCTAAAGTTACTTCTCTGCACTGTCATTCAACCTTTTTTTAGTATCCGCTTGGCAGAGTCAGGCATAATGAAATCGAAACAATTTGTTAACGTATACTCAATAATTACAATAGGTAACCTTGCCCTTGGTATCCATATTGAATACTGTCGTGGAAAAGTATGGAAACTGATAAAAATAACCTTTTGGTCATTAGCCGTCACTTGACGCTAGTAAAAGTGTTGATGTCGATTTTACACGAATACAGCCTGCGCTCTTTTCTGCAGAACTTCTCTGCGGAAGTCAGTGTCTCGTTGTCTCTTTACTATGGAGACAAAATCATAATCTTCACATATTTTCCTTTATTTTTCGGCAGCTCAAAAAGATTACCATTTACATTGCAAGTAAAGATATTAGATGAAAATACTACTATCTTCTGAGTCTGCAAGTGCTTATTTCTGTATGGATGAATCGTTATATTATTTCAATAAGAATAATAAAACATCCAATAAATTGTTATGGATTATATTATATGGTAATAAAAATGAATATAATTATCACAAAAGTCGAATCTGTTACCATGAACTCATAACTACTTGTACTAATTTGTCATAATCTGACTCAAATATGTGAATATATTATAACGTTTTTGATTCCTTACATAATACTTGCATCATTTCTGTACTTGATATTTGTGATTCATTGTGATTGGGGTAGCTTTCTGAAAACCTGCAATTTGTTATTTCATCCCACGATTTCATATCAGTGAAATGCGGCCGGCCGATTATGATAGAATCATCTCCATCAGACATCTCGAATAGGAGTCACATGACTCATATCCAACAGACATGTTTGGCTTTCAATAATCTTCATAACGGCATAGCTTCAAAAGATTAATTTGTAAATATATGCAGCTACCGTGCATGCATGGCTTTTTAACAGTTTAATGTAACAGTAACATGACTGCGTAGCCTTAGAACATTGATTTATAAATATTGGCGGGCATCGTATATGCATGGCTTTTTTCTTATGAAACAGTAACATGACTGCGTAGCCTTAAAACATTGAATTATAAATCTTTACGGGCACCGTGTATTCGTGGCTTTTTGTTTATATAACCGCAACATGGCTGTGTAGCCTTAGAATATTTATCTATTATATAAATATTTCTGAAGTTCTTGTATGCGTGGCTTTTTACTTAAGTAACAGCAACGTGGCTGCATAGCCTTATATTAATTTAATTTATAATATGCGTGAACTTCTAGTATGCATGGCTTTTACTTATGTAACAGTAATATGACTGTATAGCCTTAGAATATTTATTTATTATATAAATATTTCTGAGTCCTTGTATGCGTGGCTTTTTACTTAAGTAACAGCAACGTGGCTGCATAGCCTTAGATTATAATTTAATTTATAAATATGCGTGAACTTCTAGTATGCGTGGCTTTTTACTTAAGTAACAGCAACGTGGCTGCATAGCCTTATATTAATTTAATTTATAATATGCGTGAACTTTTAGTATGCATGGCTTTTACTTATGTAACAGTAATATGACTGTATAGCCTTAGAATATTTATTTATTATATAAATATTTCTGAGTCCTTGTATGCGTGGCTTTTTACTTAAGTAACAGCAACGTGGCTGCATAGCCTTAGATTATAATTTAATTTATAAATATGCGTGAACTTCTAGTATGCGTGGCTTTTACTTATGTAATAGTAATATGACTGTATAGCCTTAGAATATTTATTTATTATATAAATATTTCTGAGTCCTTGTATGCGTGGCTTTTTACTTAAGTAACAGCAACGTGGCTGCATAACCTTAGATTATAATTTAATTTATAAATATGCGTGAACTTCTAGTATGCGTGGCTTTTTATTTAAGTAACAGCAACGTGGCTGCATAGCCTTAGATTAATTTAATTTATAATATGCGTGAACTTCTAGTATGCATGGCTTTTACTTATGTAACAGTAATATGACTGTATAGCGTTAGAATATTTATTTATTATATAAATATTTCTGAGTCCTTGTATGCGTGGCTTTTTACTTAAGTAACAGCAACGTGGCTGCATAGCCTTAGATTTTAATTTAATTTATAAATATGCGTGAACTTCTAGTATGCGTGGCTTTTACTTATGTAACAGTAATATGACTGTGTAGCCTTAGAATATTTATCTATTATATAAATATTTCTGAAGTCCTTGTATGCGTGGCTTTTTACTTAAGTAACAGCAACGTGGCTGCATAGCCTTAGATTATAATTTAATTTATAATATGCGTGAACTTCTAGTATGCATGGCATTTACTTATGTAACAGTAATATGACCGTATAGCCTTAGAATATTTATCTTTTATATAAATATTTCTGAAGTCCTTGTATGCGTGGCTTTTTACTTAAGTTTGTTTTGATTTTTAATTGACAGTACATGTTATGGTATATTATATACCACTTGTACATACCATACAGAATACATTATAGTATGTATAATCCTCATCACCTCGAATGACTTGCCATAGCAGCAATTCAATATATCGCTTACATAATTATGTATAGTTTGGCTTATTCCTTGCAACTCTAAATCAAGTGCCTACTCCGTACCTTAATTAATTATGATACTTAATTATGGTAAATACCCCATAAGTTGAATACATTTTTAACCAACTTCAAAAAAAAGGAAGAGGTTCTCAATTCGACTGTATCTTTTTTATTTTTATTTTTTTATGTTTGTTACCTCAGAACTTCGGACTGAGTGAACCGATTTTGATGATTCTTTCTTTAATCGAAAGCTGGCACTTGCCGTGTGGTTTCACATAAATTTGAGCAAGATCCGAAAATGGCATCCTTGTCAAAAGCATATAAGTCTTAAGTTTGCATTAAGTATGTGCGCGATAAATGGACGAATAACTCAATATCCAACCGATTTCGACGATTCTTTTTTTTATTTTTATTGAATGTACTTTATTTTAATTCGGTTTGGTTAAAATTTTAGATTATTGCTATTTACTTATTTTTAGCAAACAAAGCGTTTCAATATTTTTGACATTTCGATTTTAATAGACCTTTAATAGGAAATACACATCACATCGAATAACTTTCGCAAAGACTATATTTCGATATCTTTAATAGTTTGGCGGAACATAAAAATATTCCACGTCACTTTACAAAGAACTTTGTTTTTCTTCCCAAAACAGCCATCCTTGAGCCATCACGAACATTTTTGAATCAAACATAGTCAAATCGGTTAAGCTACCGAGAAATACTAAGGTTCATTTTTATTTATACCAGCAAGAAGATATGTATATGACAATAATAATATGCCTAATTTGGGCTTTTTTTTTACACAAGGTACACAAGGTAAGGCGTGCCTTTGCGGCCTTTTTGTACACAGAGTACATTTGCATGCTCCTTACGAGCCGTATAAAAGTTTGCGTGTCCAACCAACGGACCTTGTAACGGGACTAGTGGGATAGACCCAACAACCTGCGTGAACCTTGACGTAGCTATCGATTGACGTAGTTATCAATATATTTCATATTGGCTTTAGCATTAAGATATTAACCAATTGATGCTTCAATATTACTACGTAATAAGGGTTGTAAGGTATTATAAACTTTTTAACCATTATGTTCATATCCTAACACATTGTTCGTAGCTATTTTCCAGGTTCTTCATTAGAATGATTATATAGGCGTGATCTTCAAGTGAACTGTAGTGGCGTGAACATAATAATATTTCTATTGAACTGCCAGCTAATAAGCAAAATTACACCTGAAACTTGTTTAGATAATAATTATCAACATAAAATCTTTGAATTCATTGCAGAACGGTATTTGAATTATGAAAATATTAACCGCAGCATTATATTAATACGTGGGGTAGATTCTGAATCGTTTCTTTCCAAGTCATTCCAAGGGTAACGTGATGTTTCACGCTTTTATTAATTATCCACCAAATACAACAAAACTTAGGATATTGTTATTGTGATTCGATAGCTTTATTTGAAATAAGAAACGAAATAAATTACTCTTTCACATGCTACTATATATAATATTACCGACAGCAATATCGTAACCAGTTGCAATAAATTCATGGTCTATTTGAAATAGTTACTTGATGCATGGCCCTTTGTAACAAGGTGATTTGCGTGGCCTTCGAAATATTTAATTAGTTTTGATGTTTTAGACAACCATTTTGTGTACAAATCTGGCAGTGGTACTTTCGTTGCCGAGTTCTTAAAACGTTAATACTCAAATAATTGTTATTTAAGTACACGCAGTTAGGCGTACCCACATGTAAACTATGTGGTTGTAATGTAATTATACACTTTACTTACTTGAATACGTACATAATAGAATATATTCGTAACGAATTTGCTTGCCCAAGCGTATGCAAGCAAGGGCATTAATCCTTCTTTTTTTCCAACAATTTCTTTGTAATTACTTATTATTTTTTACCGTCGTCGCCACTTGTAGTGTTCAGAGGATCAATAATACACACGCTTTACTCTGTAATAGGTGAGTTATGAATACGCAGAGCGCACATCTGCACTCGCTCGCAGTTAGCCACAGACTGTCCGCTATGCATAGACACTACACATACTCTTCTTATTTTTTAGTTGCCAAACGATATGATTAATTATACAGAGTATCATATTATGGGTAAAGTTTCTCGAGTGCGCATGAAACCAGGTTGTATACCAAAGAAGTTCGAATGCCAAGAAGATAGAAGGAAACGGATAACGGAATTTGCCAAGCATAACGGCGTCAATTTTGGGCAAATTACTGCTGTTTGCTTTGTTAAATCCTGATTCCATAGCAAATTATATCTGTCTTTCAAGATTAAACTAAAAACGAACTGTATTAATTTAACGAGAATTGCTGAAAGCTCCAAATAACCTGTTCATTTTATACGAAAATGACAGCTACAACGTAGTGTTTCGCGAGGTGTGACGTCACGCTTCCATGCGCTTCACTGATTGATGTTTAATGTCACGTGATTAAACGCCTCAATTTGTCGATTTTATTTTCCAAAAATATTATTAATCTTTTATTATTTTAATAGAAAATCTGCATTTTTGTTTACTAATTATCATGGTTAATCATTAGAAACTCTAAGCCATTCGATTTATTCTTAGTGGAAACAAGCCTATTGTGTGTAAAGTAAAATGTAGGTGACATTTAACTTTAATTTTTTATTTTATCACGTGTTTTATTTGACGTTAATTTACTACACTTGTCCCACAGGGAAGTTGGTACATACTTCCTTTCTTAATTTGAACACTTCATTGCTAACTTTTAATCTTCTTCGTTGCAATAAAATTACAAATTGTGCACAGTATTCTCGAGCGCTTTTCTACTTGTAAGCCTTCTTTAGACATTTTCAGTACCTTCAGTAATTAAAAAACTTTTGTAGAGGTCTTTCTGTATATTTCTGTAATTCATTTTCCGTATTAAGTTTTAATAATCAACAAAGAGATATGATGATAAAGTTCTCACTGCCGCTCATAGACAAACCGTGGGTGTAACCTGAGGGGTATTACCAGCGATAAAGAAATATTATATAAAATGCATGTCTCCAATGGAGATGTAAGGAACTTCAACCATTCTTGCGTCCAATTTAACCTCTCCTGTACACCCTGCAGAACAATGGGTGAGCTTATTACGGACGGTTACTCTTGTTGTTACTCAGGATAAATTCATCGCTGATAACTATTGGTGTTACTTATGTCTAAATGCGACGTCAGCTTCTTTAGTAGGTAGTTGTTTTAAAAAGCACTAAAGCAAAAGACCTTTGCAGACACTATTTCCTAAAATCTGTATTTCTTTGTTAACACACATTTTAAAAGAAACGTATGGCATATTTATGTACTTAAATTGTAAAATGAAATACTTACATAAACTCGCACTGTGTCTGTAGCAGCTAAATAAATAGTGCTTCTGTCTCAATAAAACTTCTTAATCTGGAAGAGTACACCACTTAAAGTGGAGCTGTAATTATTTTTGCAGGACCTAATATATTGCAGCTTGTAGTTGGCAGCGTTGTTACAAATTCAATTACGTTGTTACAAATAAAAGTGTAAAGTGTGCCTACTTCTTATAGTATGATACAATCACCGATAAAATACACAAAGACTTAGTAACTTAGACACCTATGACCAGTGACCAACGTTCATAACATTCTTGGCACTCGTGATGTCCTAGTACTAATTCATAACCAAGTTCGTTAAATAAAGATTTCTGTACCAATAAGACGTAAAGAAATGAAATATACCTAATTCATAGACAATAGAGGCTCCAACCGCAAGACACGTCAAGATATTTTATTCCACTTACATGTCACATCTAATTACATAATATATTAGTCTGAATCATCTGAACGTAAACAAATTATTCACGTAAAAACATGCGCAAGAAACTGATACTGAAACATGACTGAAACTGACTTTTTACGTATTTCCAATACCACAGAAGACAATACTAATAGTACATAACATGTAATACTAATATTTCATCCGGCTACAGTTATATTTTCATGACGTATAACATTACAGATTTTATTATTCAATAAAAAGATAACTTCTCTCATAGGTATGTAAATAAAACAATCATATTATTTACATTCACAAACAGTTTGCTGCTAAATAGATCGCGAAAATTTCAAACGACTTAACTTATTGATTGAATCTATATTTATCATGCTTTTCCCGTATATTTTGTTTAATACCTGGTAAAAATGAGTAGGTATTGATTTTTTCGATTGTTACGATATGGCTTTAAGTCTATAAATTCGTTATTTTAATACGGTATTGTAGATATACATATATCTAAGCTATGAAACAAATGAACAATCTGTCTTTTGCAATCGTCCGAGAATTTTTGCAATGATCCAGTTTGTCTGAATATCCTACGATATAAATTGATTCATCTGTGCTGAAAATCGCTACTGACTATATTTTCTCGTGATAATTATGATAATACCTACCACGATGATACATCCCTGCCACGATGAAACGTACCTCCCAGACTAATTGGCTGTTCTAAACTACTCGTAAAAGTATGGTATCGCGCGGGAGTTTGTCGTCTATCAGTGCATTGAATAAACAGCTAAGTAATTCATGTTTTTAGTATAATACGGGTACTCACGATATATATTTTATACGCCGATATTTCGACCCAGTTACAGGGATCGTGGTCACGGCTGGCCACCGCAGTCTACCCGTATTATACTAAAAATGTTTACAGTCCGCGATGAGTTAAGTTTAAAATCATGAATTTATGATGTTTGAAAATCTATAATAAAATCCTGTTAAAATTAACAGAAATGCCATACCTACTGTAAATTTCAAACTCATGTAAAAGGTATTCATTCTCATGAAGGAAGCATATTACAAAGTTGATGAGTGTTTGTAACAAACCTACTTCGAATAAAACTTATTTCATTTCATTTCATGGAAAGAGTAAGCAACATATTAAATAAGTTAAGGAGAATTTACAGTACCTTAGTGCGCAATTTTTTTTTCTTTGGGTTGTATCGAACATGACTTTCTACAGAGGGATCTAGCACTGTAGTAAAACGGGGTGGATAAGCTGGATTCATGGATGAATGGAACAATCCCTAAATCTATTGACACCTTGAGTTATGTCCTTGTTTATCATACCGGAAAAATAAAAATTACGTGGGACTTGCTTTCCTTTGTAATAATTAATGGCTCCGTCACAGCTAGCTTCTCGCGATTAATCATTTTTTCGATGTTTTTTGTTCTAAGTTTAGATACGCTTTTGTTTTACGATCCAGTTTATCATTCTTTTTTGTTTTTTTACTTTTGTACTTGTTATGGTCTACATTTTCATAATTTGTTTGCATTTGGTAACTAGAACAAATCAGAACTAAATCTTTATCTGAACGTAAATCCACCTATAAATTTCGTTTGAAAACATTCTTAAACTAATAAAACGTACTAAAATTTTTGATACAGCCTTAATTTACCGGATAACAATGTCTGAAGTCTAATTAGTAAGGAAACAAAAATTTACTAAGACCCTTGTTCATATTAAATCAACTTTTAAATCCTCATCTCACAGAGAAGCCATCAAAGGCATGACTATTTAACTTTGATATAATTAGGAAACTCCTAAGGTCTTTATTTAGTCACGCTTAAATTTTATAGCAATCTCTAATATTTTATGTAATAAAGCTGAAGAGATTTTGTTCTTTCGTTGGGACGCGCTTTTTTCTAAAACTATCACTCGGATTTCATATTATTATAATTCCTGACATAAATCATTTTCTTTATGCATTAGTTTGTTAATATGCATTATGTATAGTAGGTCAAACCTTGCAAAGTCAATTAGAACTACTTATTTTCTCTCACCCTAAAAGTTGAAATTTCACACATAGATTTCCAAAACAATGTATTTTTATAATAATGGCGATCCCTGCTACTACGCTTAGGATTGGTTCGAGACGAGGGAACTTCTCAATGGCCAACAATACCAACACAAATTTTTAAATGTTTGTTTTTAAAAGTATTTTTATTTATTTTTACATCCCATTGGGTTGAAGTAAGGATACAACAAACAAAAATTCGCAATATACAAGCTCGTATTGGTCAACAAAACAAAAGAAAAACGACTCCACTTCATTAAAGTCTAACCAAGGGACTCATTAATTCAAAAGGAGCTGCCTCAAAGGCGAAAGAGCAACCGGCCCTCAGTCAAAAGCCACAATCGTAATATTTCTTTCGGATCCCAAAAAAAATCCGTTTCAAGCCTGACTACTGTAGGGCTGTGTGTTCTTTTTTAATAAAGTAGCATTCATAGTAATATTAATAAATTATCGAGCTTAAAAGCGAGATCCTAAAGGCTTGTTAAAAATATTTGGATCGGGATTTTTATTCGGATCCGTTATGTTACATACAGTGTTATGGCGTTACTAGCGCTAAAATCTGTTACAGTTAATTTTGGTTTGTAACTATGCTTAGCTTACATATGAATTTTCATATTTCTGAGTTCACAAATGACGTGGTTTCATACAAACTTACATGCTACGGTTGCCAGAGCAGTAACAATGATCCAAGAAGGACACTCGCAGCGGTGTGTTGGTTTGCAGTTTAGTTTGTCCAGGGGCCTTACTATGAGCTCTTAAAGCAGGACAGAAATTGAACTGCACTGCATTATTGTACTATGACTTCTATATTAGCAGGCCTGCTGCAGGACTGTTGCGTTATCCCTTCAAAAAACGTTCACCCTTTTTTTAGTATAGATTTTCATACCATGACGCGTTACTTCACAGCGGCAAAGCGTCTGTTGATCGATTCTTGAACGTCCGATATGTCAAATTAAAAAGTTACTAATAAACCAACTTTTTCAGCATTGTTTTGTTTTGTAATAAATTTTATAATTTAGATTATTATCGAGGTAAGCTGTTTTAAACCTCGCAATATTATATTCGTTTTCTTAAAACAATTTCGATAAAAATTCTGAAGTGGATTGTTAGAATTTTAATTATACACACCTATCAACTCGTGGTATTATTTATTGGGTTTTAAGTGTTTCAAAGCAGTCAACACCACTTTTTGCCTTACCTCTATTTTGTACATGTGTGACGAATATGAAATCTTTGAATATTTGGAGAGCGAATACCGGATTGAAAAAAGGAACCGACGCCAGCGCACGAGGGAAATTAACAATCCTTTCGAAATGAATGAAAGGGAATTTATTGATCAATACAGGTAATAGGACACTAAAATCGATAAGTATCTTTAATAAATACCTATGCTATGTCAATAGTAGTTGCACTCAAATCACAAAAACTAATAATAAAAAAGAGGTATGTCAATACAAATATGTAATTATGAATTATATACGACATTCCAATTAAAGTTCTTACTAATAAGTTAAAAGCATATTTTAAGTGAGAAAAGAAACTTACGCCATAGTTAAAAGAGAATGCACTATTATGACGACGACGAAATATTAAAAGCTTCACTGCAAGATTAACAGAGAAATCAAATCCACCCCGGGAACAAAATATAAAAAAAAACACTTAACAAATAACAATATGAATTTGTTATCGCGTTGGCTAGTTACTTCGCGATATGAAGTAAAAAGTAAAGTAGTTTCAAGTGCAACTGCAAGTTTCAAGTGGGAATTGGGGTGATCGAAAAAAGTCAAGATGATTTTAAACGAGCGCGGTAAAACTAGAAAAAAAACGGATCTACTTACGTCCGAAAACAGTTAAAATCTTCAAGGTTAAAAAGTTGTTACGAGCGCAAAAGATAATAATGTAAGATAATGTATTTGGATAAGTTGTAATACATAATCTTATAAAAAGAACATTTATCCAAAAAAACGTGTTTACATTATTTAAAAAAAACCCGGTAATTTGAACATGGAATGATATCGATAAAGGGATAAGTTTTTGAACGTTACAAAGTAATAAAATGACATGCCATTGCAGCAGACCACAGACAAGCATAATCGTTCAATTGTCGTTCACCTGTTATGATGTCATAGTACGATTTTCCAGTGATTCAGAAGCAGCCCTGCTTTTGCACTGACTGGAAATTGCGCGTTTTCTTATAAGGTCATAGTAAGCCCCCAGGAGAGCTATTCAAAATGCCTGTAATCGTTTTCAAGATACTGGAAGTGTTGCAAGGAGACCTGGCTCGGGTAGAATTCGTGCTACCACAGCTCATGAGTATCACTATATCCAATTAAGTGCCCGTCGAAAACGTACAGTGACAGCTTGCAAGTTAAAAAATCGACTACTGCTTACGACGGGCAATCGTTAGTAACCAAACCGTTTTTTGTGTTTTTTGAAATAAAAAAATTCTAAACTAAAATCTAAACGATCCGGATTCGACTGCACGAGGACCAGCTAACCGCAAAACGACGACTGGTGTGAATTCTTTTGACCAGAGATCACCGTGCAAAACATTTAAGGTTTTCACGACCAAATAAAATATTATAGACTAGGAAATAGTAAAAAAAATATAATATAGTTTATGTCACCCGGAGATAGTGTAGCTCCCCAACAGTGAAAGAATTTTTCAAATCGGTTCAATAGTTTTGGAGCATATTCAATGCAAACAATCAAATCTTTCCTCTTTATAATATTAGTATAGATAACAAGACGAAAAATAAAAAGGATGGCAATTAATCGTTAAAGAGTTTTATCTGACTAACCTGACCCTCGAGACGCGTAACACACGGACTTTGGGCATATAGGTTAAAGTTCGCATGGCCGCTTGCGAAATTGTTACGGATTAACAGCCCTAATCTTACGTACTATGCAAAAGGTATAATTAAACTTCAGATTGGATTGTTCATGATGCATTGTGAAAGGACCTTTGAATTAATTATTTGAAGAAGAATAATCCTACTCCGCACTATCCTACTGGTATAACAAAGAATGTTTGTAAATGTGTTTGTTTATTTCTATCAACCGTCGTACAGATAAAACCTGTCATTCATATAGACCATGGCCAGGATTAAGACACAGGATGAATTTATTACAGTTGAAATATTCCAGAGGTATCTGGAATGGTTTTGACGTTTAGGTACGTACATGCTTTTGATTTCGTTTTATGAAACACGTTTCGTCGAAACAGTGCTTCACTCAACACTCATATAATCTCATCATAATCATCCTTTTGGGTGAGGCCAAAAGAGCGTATTTTTTGAGCGGAGAGTCGCGTGACGTGAAATGAGTCAGTTTCATACTAAAGTCAAAACTTATTTTACGTCGCCGTGTGGTACAAACAGGACTTTAGTATGAAACCGAAAACACGTCAATTTACGTTAATTTTTCGCGACCAACATCTCAAAAAAATTACACTCGTTTGGCTTTACCATTTAGGTCGGATTTCTTCCTACGCTGACGTCGCGCGTCGGTCGAGTACACTGGCTCGCGTTCCATTAAACGTTGGGAGCTATGAAGTCCTACACTGCAACTTCCTTCAGCATAAGGCCGTCGCCTTATGCTTACATAAGAAGAATTTAAGCCTTACAGTGCACACAAATAACAATCAATTCTGTCAGTAGTATACAAATCATAGTGAACTTTACAAAGGGCAAAATTTATACTTAAATGTGTGTGTTGTTGAACGCGAGGGTGCTTTCTCGTATAGAATTATACGAATTATAGAAAAATGACTGTGTAAGTAAGCGATGAGGAAGTTCCTGTTCTGGAAAATCCTGAGAATAGTTCAGGCTTATCATAAAAATACATTATCAACTGTAACTCCGTTAAATAAAATCGTAAGTAGTTCTAATTCAGTTTGCATGATTTGACTCAAACAAGCTTTGCAAGTTAAATAAAACCTGGTACCTAACGAGAGGTAAGTAGACAGATCACTTGGGAATCTACCTTAGTATACTTATCTACATACTCCTAGGAAACTAAGAACACTGCTTCGGAACATACACAGATGAAAAAGATAAAAGGGCTAATTTCTTCGTCGTTCTGTCGTGTAAAACAATAAATGATGTACTCTGATAGATTACGCAACATTTGAATAGCTTGTCCGAATGATTTGGCTTGGTTTGATTTGAATATGATAATTGTAAGTAAAAATACAATAAGTGTATTATAAAACTCCTTAAAAAAACCGGGCAAATGCGTGTCAGGCCACGTGCAATGCAGGGTTCCGAAGTAGTAAGTTTATCGCCTATTACTCATTAATTACTTATGCTAAAATAAAATCGTAAGTAGTTCTAATTCAGTTTGCATGATTTGACTCAAACAAGCTTTGCAAGTTAAATAAAACCTGGTACCTAACGAGAGGTAAGTAGACAGATCACTTGGGAATCTACCTTAGTATACTTATCTACATACTCCTAGGAAACTAAGAACACTGCTTCGGAACATACACAGATGAAAAAGATAAAAGGGCTAATTTCTTCGTCGTTCTGTCGTGTAAAACAATAAATGATGTACTCTGATAGATTACGCAACATTTGAATAGCTTGTCCGAATGATTTGGCTTGGTTTGATTTGAATATGATAATTGTAAGTAAAAATACAATAAGTGTATTATAAAACTCCTTAAAAAAACCGGGCAAATGCGTGTCAGGCCACGTGCAATGCAGGGTTCCGAAGTAGTAAGTTTATCGCCTATTACTCATTAATTACTTATGCTAAGCCTTGATAGTTTTCCTTGTAAATTCATCATATAATCTATTTTTGAGATTTTTACAGACCCATAATATTTACACCTAGTTATAAAAATATATTACACTAATTCCTAATGATTCCTAGTCTATGATTTCCCGTGTAAAAATCATTAGGTACAAAATTCAATCAGATTAATAATATATTATTAATATTTTTGTCAAAAGCATGTCATGTCGAAATGGGAAACCGATCACTTTTCCGAAATTTTTTTGTTCGAATTTCATTTTGCCGAAAACTATAAACTGACGTATTTCTCGCAATATGCATTATTTGACATAATTTTTAGATCAACGAAATATCGTGTGTCATAGGTAATATTTTACCGAACCTATTTTCGCTGATTTATAAAATAACTTTTTGCTATTGGCCGAAGCCTCATTTGAACTTTTTTCATTTGCCAAATGGTTTATGGGGATCATGGGGGGCTAAGCACCCGTGACAAGGGGCGCGGCAGCAGAGTCCCCTGCCAAGGGGGGAAGAGGGGTTGGAGGACGAAGCTCCTCGCAATGAAAGCTAAAGGAATCCAAAATGAACCTAACCCATGTTAGGTTAGGTTAGGGTCGTATAATATTTTTTACGTGGAAATAGAGACCCCGCGAAGCGAAACGAAACAATATAAAAAAACGAAACAATAATAATTGAAAAGTTTTAAGTGAAATGAAATTCGGTCTTTTTTTCGAACTTATGGTAACTATCGAAATGTCATAAATAGTGCTAAGACATTCGTTTGATATGATTTGATACGTATTCTCAGTGCTATTATAACTGCTATGATTTGATACGTATTCTTAACTTTTAAATTTTTTTGTAAAAGCCAACTTTGAATAAAAATTTCATTCAAGATCAACTTAAATATTCTAAGTAACAAAAAGCATTAACCCATCGCCGGAATGACTAGGTGCCAAGTACTGAAGGGGCTACGCGGAAGATACCACACGACCTACTTATTTGCATTATATTATCATAAAATCTGATAACGTTACAGAAATTTACGTAAACTCTGCTTAATTCAGTCTTGAATTTTATTCACTTGCCTTTTTAATTTTATATACCAAATTTGATTAAAACATAAAATTTTATATTCTGTTTTTGTTTTCAAGAAAAAGTTAAATCATTACCTTCATGTTATAAAAACTTTACATAATATTATTAAAAGTATATTGATTGATCTTTAAATAAGTTTCATGAATTATATCGAATGTACTCGTACTTTCGCACCTATTTCTTTCAAGTGTCCCATTAGTTGATTATTGGTTTAGGATAGTAATAGCTATCCCGTCAGGAATCTGGATCATTAATCCCCAGACAACCTTAATCTCAGCCCAAGATATTGGAAATCACTACAAATAATGGAATTACGATCAATAATCAAGTTAATAATAAATCTCACAAGATTAATTAATGAGGCGAATAAAGATACTGGCAATGTTTCTTATGAAAAATATAATTAACGGACATTTCTTTAATCTTCATTAACTAAGATTCTTTTACCTACAAAGGTCAATCTAGGAAAACTAATTATCCCAGGAAATAAATATGTTTATCGGAATTAGAAATAAGGGCATACAAGTACTTTTAATAATTATAATATTATGTATAATAATAGAAAATCTTGTCGCAGAGCGGGACTCACGTATAAAGTAAAATAATGTCTACAGTTGTGTACCTACTTTACAAAAAAAAGTCCAATTCACTAGATTGTGTAGACACAAATTGAGATTAAGTTACTTCACTCGGCATTTACTGTTAACGGTATTTTTATAATCTTCGTATCGTTCGTATTTTACGCGTAAAATGTATTGTATTGGTTTTTATTATTTGGCCTGTATGTTGTTATTTTATATGCAAGAAATTAATCTAAACAGTCTTCTTCTTATCTCAATGAAAAAGGTAATAAGATTTATTTTAATGAATTAACAAATCGTCGTTAATGAAGCGTGGGTTGTTAAGAACTAACCAAGCAAGAATTAAGCATGGCAGAAATTAGAATGGTTTAAATTATTTCTTAGTCTGTGGTCTGGTGTGTTCTTTTCTCTATGTATGGACAATGTCTCAGGAAATCCTAATCCCCACTGTGCTATTTCTGGCAAAGTAACCCCTTCTGAATTTAATTTATTTTCATTTTACAATAAAAGTGAAAAGTATTTTTTCCATTATTCTCGATTTCTCTACTCATCAAACAATACTAGAGTCCGCCATTAAGCAGGGAAAATGTTCCGCAGATAATATCCCTTTCAATATCGCCGTCTTTGGGTTTATTAATAAAGATTTACTGATTGCAGATAAGGGTATCTTATCTGTAACTGATTAGGATGTAATATAGACAGATATATGCAATAACTCATGTTTCGATTTACGTGGTCAATGTCACGGTAAAAAGCAGCTTTAGTTTTGTACAAATAAATTCCTCTTGATACCTGGTTTCAGTTTACGTATAGATACAATGTCATGGCAAGAAGCTTTTGCAACATTTGCACGCTTTCCTTCGAAACGTTGTTCAGCAAGATCTCACAAACAACGATGTGATTGTATAATCACGAAAATCATACAAACAACATTAGCATAATTTAGTTTTAGCTGCTTCAGTGTCTCATGGGTATATACCGAGCCATAAATTATTTAGTTACATAATGAACACCCAGATAAATTAAAATAATATTTCAAATCTCTAATATACAAAATTTGATATCACAACCGGCTTATTTCAAAGTTTCCCTAATATGTGGTATTTAAGAAGTGGATATAAGCAGGCCATCCGTAACTTTCAATAGGGATGTTGACTAATTTTAGGATTCAATTTTATTTTATAGATAGAACCTCAATATTCACGAAAAATATATATTAAAAATAATAATCTTCAATTTAAAAACAAAAATTGATAAATAAAAATCATTATCAAATTTCTCTCCAAAAACGTCACGTGACGTCACTAAACTATATTCAATACTATCTGTCTACTAAGTTTGTTGAATTTCCATATAAAATTGTTCCAATGACGTCATATTCTCAAAATGGCGTTTGAGGTCACGTGACAGTGAGTACAATTTTTAACATTTTAAATTAATGATATTTAATTTATTGTGATTGATTTCAACAAAAGAATCATATTTTAGGCCTTTAAATGTTACCACTAATATTTTAGATATAAATTTATATTAATTTATAATTAGTGTCAACATCCCTATTAAATAAATAAAATATCACAATAGTCACAACACGATGATTTGACGTAATTACATAACTGAGAAGTTAATTCCTCCACACAGCTTTAACATGCGACTGTTACACAGATCCGATGTCATGGACATTTCATGTCAGAACAAGTAGATTATGTTATATACCATACACATGTTAGGTTACATATCACTAGGTTACCTATTGTTCTAATTGTTTAGGTGCTAGCTAGGTTAGCTATAAGCAGTGATAGCCTAGTGGTTGGAACGTTGGTCTCTCGAACGCAGGAGCACGAATTCAAATCCCGGCACGAACCTCTAATTTTCAAATATTATGTGCGTATTAAAAGTTAATTATCACTTGCTTTGGTGAAGAAAAACATCGCGAGGAAACCTGCACACCAGAGAGTACTCCATAAAGTTCTCAAAGGTGTGTGAAGTCTACCAATCCGCAATTGGCCAGCGTGGTAGACTATGGTCTATACCGCTCACATTGTGAGAAGAGACCCCGAGCCCAGCAGTGGGACAATTTTCGATTGTTGCTTTGTTGCTTTAGATAGGTTAGTTAGCTAATGCCCCAAGTCACAGTCAATAACGGTTACTTAAATCGCTCCTAAGTACAGAATTTATACGGTGATTCTTTACTAAGGAGCGATTAAAATAACCGTTAGTGACTCTTGAGTTGGGGCGTAAGGCAAAGAGGTAGAGATAAGCTAATTTCAAAATTAACGAGCCTCCACTAATTATTTCTATTTATTTTAACTTTTTATAATTCTTTGGTCACTGATCAACTGATTTGTATTATGATTGTTATGAGTGTTCAGTGTTCATAACTTTCATCATAATTGCAACGCGTCTGTTACCCGATGAGACTAGGATAATTAGTTTGCATCAGTTTAACAGTTATATTATTTGCCAAACATTAACTAAAAAGGTTTTTTTTATAATTCGATGATCGAAAAAACCTTTTTTAAATTCCTGGCCTATTTCGAATTAGCATTGTCCCAAAAATACCTCGGAAATAGAATTCAATTCCATAAAGGAAACAAAAGCTATTCAGCGGTAATTGGAAGATTCTCTTGAATATAACAGAGCTTAGGAAAATTTAAGAAACCGAGTTTATTTCCCTGTAGGGGTTGTCGAGTACCCAAGACTACTTGAAGCTTATTTAATGCACCCCAAAGCTAAGCTACCTTTGTGAAAGGCCTGACTGATTTGTAAAGTCTCCTGATTTTTATGATTTCTGTATTAAAGGACAGAAACATTTTGTACTTAGAATACATTGTAAAGAAAGATGCCTTACAAAAGGGACAATCCAATGTGTAGGTAATTAGAATAATAATCAGCCCAACGTTCAATGTCAATGGGATTTAAACGTGAGTGAAGAAAAACGAAGTTCCACATGGGAGGCCTGCGCTTAAGGGCGTTGTGAAGTAGAGCCAGGTAGTATTCTAAATATAGTTATGTATAATTATTAACTTGTTAAACTTCTTAAAACCTAATCTATAGTAATATTATAAAGAGGAAAGATTTGATTGTATGTTTACATTGAATAGGCTCCGAAACTACCGAACCGATTTGAAAAATTATTTCACTGTTGGGAATCTACATTATCCCCGGGTGACATAGGTTATATTATATATTTTTTTTACTATTTTTCCCGAAGCGAACCGTGGGCGATTTCCTAGTATATAATAATATAAGACATAGTACACGACTGCACGAGCTAAAAGGCCGCTATCCACAAGCATGTTGAAAGTGTTCTGAAAAAGAAAGCATGAACAATTTTTCAATTCATATCTACATACATATATTAAACACAAACAATGTTTGTACAGATGTTCTTTATAGACTGTAAAACCATCAAACCGATGTGTCCCAAACTAGTTTCAATTGAAAGGAAATAATGCGAAGACGGTTTGAGACCATTATACAACGCTTTAGACACATTTTCGACTTTTTCCATACTAAATGTTTAGGGTTACGAAGTAATATCGTAATCCTTAGGTATAGTTTCGTCATATCCGTCCGTCCGTTCGTCCGTCCGTCCATCCGTCCGTGTTAGGGTTCGTACGATACTTTCGATACTGAGTAGGTATCGATACTTTTGATCGCGATACTCGATACTGAGTACTCGATACTCGTACCTGGTAATTACTCGCAAGTACTCATGTGAAACGTCGGTATCGAGTACTTTCAAAATACTGAGTACTTTTCAGTGGCCCGTTTTAGCGCTCGGACCAAACAGAAAGTGTCATGGAGACATGTCGACGACCTTTTTTTTTAGCTCTGATCTTACTGTGATCCTCGATAGTACTCGATACTCGATACTGCGTAGTATCGATACTTCAGGACCGATACTTTTTTGGTATCGATACCTTACCCGTCGATACCACACGAGTACTGGATATCGATACCAGAGGCCGATACTTCGAACCCTAGTCCGTGTGTATCAATACACTAATTAACGGGAAATAACTTATGTGGCAGAACTCATTCCGTTCACTCTTATTCCGTTATAATCCCTAATATTGATACCCTAGCTAAGGGATCAGTTATTGACGCAAATGAAGTAATAGCATCAAAAAAGAAAATGTAGCTATAAAAGTCTTTAGCATTAAAATGTCGCTTCCTATTTATTTTTTGTATTCACGTCTTCTTGAACGGTGAAGGTGCCATTATGTAAGTTTTTTGTTTTGCTTGTCTCTTTCGGTTTTTCCTGACAAAAACCACTTGAGGCAATAAAAGCCTGTTTTCAGATTTCCGTGTTTTTAGAGTTTCGTTCATTTGACGAAAAAAACCTTAATACCCATAGGATGTCTCACTTGTATATCTGTTTCCATCTATCTTTCACAGCTTAGTCTTCCTTCGAATTTGCTGGTTAAATATAGTTTTTTGTTAGTTAAAAGTTTAGTTTACTAAATTAAATACGAGTATAATAATAATGGAGGAATTCCCTCAATCCCTTATGGATCAGAAAACATGGAAAAATTGAACTAATCTGGAAGTAAAATAAAAAAAAAATACGTTATTCTGTAGTACAAAACACTAAAAAAATTATCGGTTAAATTATAAAAAGAGTTAAGAATAATACGATTTAGGTGAACAATAATTTAGATGAGTATTATAATAGAAAAAGTAAATTTTCTGTATCTGTGATTCTTGTGCCCCTGCCAAGATGATTTCGTCGTATTTTTTGGCCCTCTTAACTTCGGTGTAGACAATGCTAAAGAGCTCTAATATTAAAAATATTATATGGTCAGCAAAACTGAATATGTACTTATTTTAATTTATATTTCTATCAAGTGTGTATTTAGAGTATACAGTCGAGATGTATAACCAATTCATTTGTTTCAAACGTGTAGTGTACCTAATAATATGGCCAGGCACTGTATACCTCTTGAGATGTTGTTGAAGATAAAGGGCTGTACTGAGAGTACATGAGAGTACAGCCCTTTATCTTCAACAGCCTTGAAGAGAGGTTTGGCTCTTCTTGAGATCTGATAACTTTTTGTGTGTTTTGTGATACTTATAGATGTTTTCAGTGGAGATTGGTGCTGTCGTTCGGGTGCCGTCGACTTTATTCACCTGAGCTAATTCAACCAGGTATCTTAAGTCTACTTTTAGTGCATTTTATTCAAATATGCACCCAGGTAATTTAAATCTAACGATTGAGGTGAATTGATATAAGTAGACCTAATTCACCTATCATTTTAGTCTTCCGCGAGCATGTGAAACAGTTGTGTGCTAATACGTACAAAACCCTCGGATTCATTATGAGAACTGCTACGCAGTTTACTGATTGGAAGGTGGCACTTTTACTTTACAAGACGTATGTGCGTAGCAGACTTGAATACAACGCAACCGTATTTAATCCTCATGAGAAGAAATATTCTCTCATGATGGAAAAAATACAACGAAAATTCGCGCGGTTTCTGTACAAACGTAAATATGGGTACTACCCATTTTTGTACCCTTCCCTATTCGTTTCCGGGATGGTCGGTCTCGATAGTCTTGAGCTGAGACGAAAGCGTAGTCTGATGGTGCACTATTATCTCTTACTCAATGGGAAAATTGATAACCCATCGGCTCTCGCCTCTTGTGAGTTAGAGGTTCCGTCACGGATGCGTGGCTTGTACGGTGGCAGGAGGCCGGGTCGGCTACTGGCAGAGCGTGTGGTGCGCGTGCGACGCACGGCCGCTGCACCGCATAGGGCCGCCCCCATCCTACTCAATCGTTTCCTAGCTCAGATTCCAGAAGCCGACATATATTATAACACTTTAAATAAGTTTACATTGCTCTGTTCAGTGTTTCTTAGTTTTAATTTGTAGTATGTAGACTATGTAGTTCTGTCAACCATGTATGTACCCATTTGGTTTAGTTTTAAATTCTGCACATAATGCTTTGGGTTAGTCCTGTAAATTATGTGTATATGTATTATAAATAAATAAATAAATAAATAAATGCAATTAGTGATATTGAAATGCTATTCTGATTCGATTTTGTGTAACAATACATTTTATTTATAAAGGAGTTTTAATCGATTTAATATAACATTATTCGTTAATAACATAATTAGCATGGTTAACGTTAAGGTAAAAGAAATAATAATCGTTAGCTAACAGTTTACAATTTTAAATTATCTTATTTTGTTATTCAAATCGAACTATGTTGCGGTTGCATTGTCGATGGGCCAATAATAATGCGAGTCCCCATCTTTCTTTTAAGCCGGCAACGCGTCGGTGATCCATTTGGTCACAGGTCATCAGGTTCTGCTCGGTTATTCACCATAAATACCTTTTAGGGGTAGCTTGTATGCTTATATAGAAAAGGTCCACACGCTTCTTTATTACTTTCATATAAATTAAAAGCTAATTAGGACAGTAACTTCCACGTAATTTTGGTTCAGTGCCAGTTGTGGCAATATTAATCTCATTATCATGTCCCTAATCTTTTTATATTTAATCTTTGGAACGTCTGTTACTAATCGTGTTATGTCAAAGAGTTCACCGAATTAAGTCATAATTATTCACACAATATTTATTTTATTGCATAACTTTACTACGCTAGTATCCAAAAGCGCTGTAGTAAAAAGTCCAGAACGGAACAGAATATTATTGCAATAATTGTCCACGGCTCAAGCCTTCTCTCACACTCACAATGTAGGTAGATAGGGTAATATGAAGGGTATCTTTAGATCGGGATAAATTAAACAAGTTGGGTAATAGCAATGATGTTTAATAAAGATACGTTATCCCTTTACAAATCAACCAAAAAATCTGTTCCGAAAAGAGCTAACAACACACACACACGTATATGCATAATCGTATTACTTACAACTAAGAAACTTAAATTTTAATTGGTTGTTACTTGTCGACTACAAATAGTCTTGAAGTTCTGCTATTCACCGTTAGATGGCAAAATAACGATAGTCTTAACGTCCAGTAATAAGGTTGACATTGAATTACAGTTTGAGCAATACAATGTCAACCATATGGAATAATAATTAAATAATTCCACCTACTGAACGCTAGATGGCGCAACTAGAATCTTGAATGTGAAGGAACCTTATAAGTATTGACATAAGTTATATTTTTGGTTAACAACTTCATCCATTCATGGTTTTGGTTTAGAGTTGTGCGTGGTGCTTTTGGCGCGTTATCGACAATTATCGATATTTATATCGAAATAGTTATTGTCAGGCTGCGGGCACGAGATCTGCGACGGGCAGTCGGGTCGATCAGTCGCGCTAAAGTAGTGTTGTGAAGAATGACAATATTATGATCTGTTTATTTATATTTTTGAAATTTATTTTTATTGTTAAAGCGATGGCGTAAAGTGACTTTCGGAAAGCGTTTGTAACAGACCTACTTAAAATAAAAACTTATTTTATTTATTAATATTGGGTCAAAAAGTGACGCTTGGTTTTCATACAGATGGAGGTACATGCGTCATCTATTCCGTTATGTGAAACATGAGTTTACGTCGAACAGAATCATTGAAGCCTAGTTTTCTGATGAGAGCTGAATTATTATTACCAAGAAATGGTGTTCATCCAATAAATCAAGGAAGAAGTAGTTTGGGAAAATTTTCTACTCTTTATAACAAAGGTGTCATTTCATCGCTCCATATCGCCGCCGCCCCGCAACCGCCATCGCGCCTCCCGTCGCAAATCTCGTGCCCGCAGCCTCAGTCTGACATTACAAGGCGTAGACCCGTCAAGTTGGTACTTAAAGTTCTTGTGTTTGTACTGCCTATGTGAACACTTGTTAATTTTTTTTTAAAGCTTATATCTCAAACATTACAAGGCGTAGACGTGACCGTAGTATTTTTTATCAACATTAACTAAGTAAAGAGTCACGGAATACCACGCTTGGGCTTTTTAAGCGACGAAAATAAATATATGTGGGAGTGGATAAGCAAATAAGGTGAATTTATTTTCGTGGAAATTTATTTCCTAGGCACGCTGTGGCTGTTGCGCACATGCGGTTATATTCCTCGTAAGGATCCTAGATTATTTACCAATGATTTCAAATAAAAAAATCAATTCATATCAATTTAATACATTTTTACTTATTTAGATACAATACAACACAATACTTTATTGCACATCAAATAGCAGAACTGTACATAAATATACTTAAAATAAAAATGTTAAAACAGACGGACCGATGGACGGACAGATGGACAGGCGGACAGACGTACAGACGGACAGATGGACGGACATGACGAAACTATAAGGGTTCCGATTTTATTTCGGAACCCTAAAAACATTATTATTATTATTATAGTAATATTTAATTAATATGAAATACTTTTAACTAAATATTTTTAAATTACAAAACTACCGATATCGATAAACTTGTATTCGCATCTCTCCCCGAGTAGCAGATGATGTTCTGGAAAACGATAGCCGAGTAGCAATACCATCTAAAACATAAAACGAACCTTATTGCCAAGTGATTGAGTAGCTTTTTGATCATAAGTTAAATTATTTCTTTTAATTTTACGTTTTGAATTTGAATTATTACAAAATAAATTTAAAACTAGGCTTGTTTGTAGTATGAAAAAATGCCATTAAATAAATTATTTGCTCTGCTATCATTCTTGCACTATAAAATCGCACAGTAAGGCATATTGACGTGGTTTAAGACAAATTTTATTTTACGTAATGCACAACCGACGCAGCTCAGTGACAGATAGGTTATGAGAAGCAGAGTGGTCACAGTGGTCAATTGACTACGCTTTCGATTTTCATCCTCGCGCGCCAGTAACACATCTACCTCTTTTACTTATAATATCATTGGGTAATAGTTTAAAAACTAAGTCCACTGATTTCTAGTGTCACTGGAGATACTAAACAAAAAAATGACTGTACTGTGGTCTGTTTAGACGTTCCTTCGCCTGAAGCCAAACGTGTGTAGTCAGGTATCTACAGGTAATGCTTATCAAAACATGCATTGATAACAGAACTAAAGCAATACACAAAATTTCAACTCTTTAGGATAAGAGGAAGTAGGTCTTATTAGGCTTGCAAGATTTTACCCAAACAAAGTGGGTACCAAAGCTAATTAAAACTGTTTAAATAAAAAAGGCACCCCACCCCGCCTATAAGCGTTCAATGTCCATGGACAACAATGGCCACTTACCATCAAGTAGATGATCAGGTTTTCGACTAGGTACATAAAAAAGACTCTTAGAGTTGTATGATTACTCAGGAATTTAAATATTAGAGTTTAATTCCAAGTAAGGGAGCTAGATATCCACAAGACATCCGTCTACTGAAAATAATCCGCTTCCCTTTCAGGATATTTATAATTTAAAGCTAACAACTTCTCTGTGGTATTAAAGGTAAAATGCCAAAGGTAAACTTCGGATACTTTAAAAAGAAATTAGCATATAATGAATATTTAAATGGTTGTTTTGCGTTTTACAATTGTACACATACCTCATTATGGAAGATCCAGCCGCAGACGTTTAGTAGGTAAATAATTAATACGGCTCTTGAGGGAGGCTCTTGTAGTACACAGGGTTAAATATTTCACAAAAGAACTAAGTGTGGGTATGGTTTGCTAAAGCTAGCCATGCATAATCAAGTGTACTTCTCAGGTTTGCAGTTTGACTTAATTTACTTTTAACTTGTAATCATATTATGTTACAAGAACTTACACGTGTAAATACTTTTATTGAAGTTAAATAAAATAAAAAAGAAAATGTGTGCAATTCACACGTGGTAGAAGTGAAACTTTCCAAAATTTTGGTTTCAAGATAATGATATGAAAAAGCAATAAATCGAAGCGCCATCTATGAATACAACTTAGCACTTTTTAAAAATCTATCTAGCAATAAAACGAATGTTCTATCTTACTCCTCACGCCATCTATGAATACAACTTAGCATTTTTACTGTCTGTATAATCGGCTGATCGATCGACAGAATGAAAGAATGAAATTCTTATTTTTTGTTGATAAATTCTTTGAAAATATTTAAAAGAGCATTTGAAAGTATTTAAAAACAGTATAAAAATAAAACTAAAAAAAATAAAACTAAAAGAAAAGAAATATTGTGAGACGCGAACCTGCGCATCAGGTATTGTGTATCTACGTCCTGACCATTGAGCTACGGACAAGTTAAATTGAATGACGAAATTAGCGGTTATATTATCTTACCTGTCGTTGCATCCGGTTTCAAATCACTAACGATTCTAAAGAAGTTTCACTTCAAAAATATATTTTACTCCAGTTAGTTCAACTTCTGCGTTAAAATCCTGTTTAGTCAACAAGTTAAAGTTCCTGTAAAGTCATGAGAGCTCCTAAAATAAGAATTTAGGGCCTCGTCTCCACCAATGCGCACTGAAGCAGCGTGGTGGAGTATGCTCTAGGCCTCCTCAAGATAAGAGACCCGTGCCCAGTAGTGGGCCATTAATTGGTTGAATTCACAAAGGGCCTCGTAAAAATCTTTTCAAGACAAGAAACAAACATAATTAAATTGATAAATTAATAACAATTTTAAATAATACTAAAAATATTTGTGCAGATGGGACTAAAATCGAATAACACTGCTTTCAGTACTGATACGAGTATTACTGATTATTAAAAACTCATTCACCTCGTGTTTATTTTCAATATTGGCATGAACTGTATTTTGTAATGCAAATTCAAGTGAACCAATGTCAATAAAATGAAAATGTTTTCAACGTTTTCATGGATTCGCAATGCTTTATTTGTCCATCTGTATATTTCTAACTGTTTACACGTAGGTACCTAATTTTGATTTTTCCAGAAGTTTATTTTAGGATGGTATAAATGTTTTGGAGATCATTGGAATCAGACAAGAAAGAAAGAAAGAAAGAAAGAAAGAAAGAAAACATTTATTTACAAGCTGTTCGCCATTAAAGGTATCACTACCGCGCATATATTATATGTATATTAGTCACACTAAAACCATCGCTAACACGTTGCCGTGAAAAACGGAAAGAGACGACTCGCAGTAATAATTTACTGACTAACATCAACACTGCGACGTCGAAAGAAAGTCATAAACATTTCACAGTCGATATAAGGTAAGATAGTCGTCTTATTAGTTGGGTCACAAAAAACCCTTAGATACTGTCATGCATGACTACTGTCGGTATTGAAATTCAAAGTCAAAGTCAAAGTCAAAATATTTTATTCATATAGGTATCACTGATACACTTATGCACGTCATTTTTTGGCTTTTCGGAAGGTGCTTTATCGTGGAGGAGAAGAAAAGCCTAAAGAAACTCCTCAGCACATCTTTTAAAAAAATATTACAAAAAAAGATAATAATACAAAAGTATTTACTATTCTGAGCGGAACTGGTTGCAGAGCTGGTCATTTCCATGCGTCTTTGTCATTTAAATACTCGTCTACACTATAATATCCCTTGCCTAACAATTGTGTCTTTACACGTTTTTTGAAAGTTTCTATTGGCAAGTCACGTATTAATTTTGGGATTTTATTATAAAAATGTATACCAAGCCCTATGAAAGATCGCTGCACTTTACTTAGGCGGAACGAAGGCGTAACTAATTGATTGAGTGGTAAAACCCAGCTTTCTTGAGGTACCTGAGGCCTAGCAGGATGCACCATTAGGTGAAGAAAGCGTGGATTCAGGATGGATGGAACTTAGCCATTGAGCGGCCATAATCTAGGATATTTAAAGCCTTAAAATGAATATTGATTATTGAATTTACAGTTTTGCCAATATGTATAATAAAACTTTAAATGATCAATGTCTATACACGGAAAATATTTGAAATTTTTTTTAACTGTATTTACTTTAACAACAGGTCCCATAAAATTTTTTTTAGAATTTTCGTCTATTTGTCTGTGCGTTTCTTCTGGCTGATCTCAAAAACTTTACAGATTAAGATGCGGTTTTCTCTGATATATTGTAATTAGCATGGGTTAAATTTTTTTGTTAGTTTTATTTCAATTGATCAATAATAAATAAAAAATATGTCAATTCAAAGACTCGATTATGGAATTACCGAAAGGTTTACTCGGTATAAATAAGTTATGTAGTTACAGGTATTATATTTTTATGTATAGTCACTAATATTATTGTTACAAAATAAAATTATCTTCGTATAAATAATAATTTAATTTGATCAAATTATACAAAGGAATATTAACTTACATATCTTTAAACTCTGCTTTTGTAAAAAAATGGTAAATATTGAAATCATTTATATAGTTTAGAAATCATGTATAAATAGCCGATAAACGATTCATCTGATGGTAAGTGGTCAACTTTGCTGATGGATAGTCGTGTAACATCTTATGCATCACTGATACGTTGCCGGCCAAGTAAGTAAAAAAAAAAACCAGAAAGTATGTTTATTTTCAAAAGTAAACCTAGCATCGAGTCAAGCAAATTCGTCGGTACGTAATCATAATAACAAAATACCTACTTTCGACAAAATATTTTCGTTGCCCATTAAAAATATCTAAAAATTTACTCAAGAGTCATTGTGGTGGCAAATGCCGGTAATAAACGGGATAGCGTTATAAACAGGGCTTTTTCTTCCTTTGAATTTACTATAATTACCTTAATAAAATAACCGTCTTTGTACTAAAAGGTTTTCCAAACATTTAAAATACTCGTAGTCTGCAAAAATTTTATTATTGTTATATGATATGAGATACTTTTGATTTCAAATATACTTTGCAGTCATCATGATCATAGCTTTTATAATTTACGACTACAATACGGTAGTTTAAGACTGTTAGATTTAAACCATGCTAGAAAAATTGGCTAGATCGAAGCTCTCTAAGATTTTCAATTTTTCACTGACCGTGTAATATATCTTTAGTCATTAGATTTTCCTTGGCTCCAAGCCACTACTGAGCACGGGTTTCTTCTCTTGAGGAGGCCTAGAGCATACGCCACCACGCTGCTCCAGTGAGGATTAGAAATTCTTTAAGAAACTTAATATATAGTAGCATTGTACTAAAGTCAAAAATAGTGACTGTGTTGATACAGAATAATGTCGGTCTTTTTAGAGTCAATAGAATCTACAAATGTACTATCTAATATCGAACGAAACACCTCACATAATTATGATAGAACTTCACTTACAGGTAAGTTCGTTTAATCATTAAGTATCAATGCTTATCCCTTTCATATCATTGTCATTAGAACTAAAGAAATATGTACGAGTATTATAAAATTTCAACTCCTTTTAATAATATGTTCGTAAGATTTGACCCATACAAACAGGGAAAGCTAAATAAATTGAATAAACACAATGTGTAGCTTTCATATATCCTTTAGTAATAACTGACATACATTTATATCTCAGAGGACTATCTATGGAGAAAAATAACTAGTTTACAGTCACAATGCTCACATTGTATTGCCAAAAGGTATCTTAGGTTGCTAATAGGTTGAAACCACAGGTCGGAACGTGATCAGTTTTCCTAAAGATTATATTTCATCCGCTACGGTACAAATCAAACCAACAATATAGTTTATAGTAGTTTCAAATGTTTCTTTGTGGAAATCCATTGTTAGCATTAGAACTGAAGACATAATAGTACATAACAGGTATTAGTCTACTTTGCAACAATGTATAATGATTACAATTACCATTACTTTTAATCATGGGTGGTCATACCAAGACATACCATGCCATGCATTATTGCAAAGTTAAAACTAACTCAAACGAAAAAAAGTTTTTATTGCAAATCTCCAGATACTTGTCACCAATAAACTGGTTTATTAATTGTTATGAAGGTGTCAATAAAAAGGAAGAATCCAATGCGCCCGGTAATGGCCCCTTCACCTTACACGAGAAAATAAGACAGCCATAAAAGTAAATTTATCGTCCGCAGTAAATAAAAAGAAACATATTGCGCCTTGGAGCTGTAAAATATATATAAAGTCCTTTGCTCTAGTGACAGACAGAAGACCAGTCTTAGACATAAATTTACATGTACACGACTGAAGCTAAGACTGAGGTCGCAAAATTCATCTCAATATTGATCTCAATTCAGTTTTTGTAACATGACGAATAACTTCACTCTGCCGTATCATTTTAATTATTTTGTCAGAATTAGGTATTTCATATCGCCACAAATTGAATGTTTTGTTTTCCATACTAAATAAAAAATAATTACATGATAATAAATTGCAACAATTTATGTTATGCCGATTCATAGCTATTTGATATTTAATTGTTTTATTATCTTTCCAAAGTCGTTAAAAAGCATTTGTTAAACTATCAATCTTGTGTCACTCAGGATATGGGTTTCAGCTGAACATATCCAAACATGTTCAATTAATTACTGTCTAACTTTCCCAAAACTCTCCATATAGGGCATGTTAGTTGTTTATCTGGCGACGTATGTAAGTAGAAATTTTTTGTAAGTTTATGAGAACATGCTTAAGAGCTCTAGGTTATAATTGAACTATTATTAGCTACTAGCGTATAGAATTAACACCGTTACCCCGATGTTTCCGCAATTTGTTGCCAATTTTCTATAGTTTTCAGGGTTCGTCCCTCGAATAAAGTGACGATGAATTTTTCTCGTCTAACCCATTGTGCGGATTATCGTCGAGAAGATCTTTGAAAAATATGATAAATCTGCGAATAACATTTTTTTTATATGTATACCAATTAAAACTATTTTTTGTGATTGTAAATATTGTAATGCCTGAATATATTAATTACTTATATCTAGCTTAAAGAGTAAAGTGACCTTGCTACCATGTAATTATTTATACCTATTTCCTTTTTAAAATTTCCAAATAGGCCGTAATTGAATATCCGTAACCCTAACTGAAAATATTATTCATATCCATATCCGTATTCTCACGACAAAAGTTTCATAATATATCGGTTGATAGCTATCTTAGGAATACGTCAAATCGTGCAACCAATAAATTCTGTAGGAGTTTCATGTAAGCAGTTATTGTTACAATTGTCGGAATCACCGCCCCTTCAATACGCGTATGAAGATACAATATTATTCATGAAGAGAAGTAAGGATAATACAGTTTGCAAATAATACAGAAGTGCAGTTTGAACAAACGTATTCTATTGATATTTTACAACCCAATAGCAGTATTGTAGCGTCTGCATCAGGGTATAATTATAATACTTATATATTTAAATGTGCATATAATTATAAGTTATAATAAAAAAATCACGATAGAAAATCTAATACTGATGTCACCATGAGCCCTCAACATCGTAAATAACAATTATTTTCTTAGCTGGAAAAATAAAAATGTCATAAGCATGCTCCGAGTGCCCTGGCGTCATCTCAGTTCACTAGCTATAAATTAATACCAATTTTTCTTAAGTTACCGTTACTGTACAGTTTAATTTTATACGATGTTATGTATTTATGTGTATGTATGTATCTATGAGTGTGAAGCGCTGTAGCGTTATTATTATTATTTTATTATTTAAGTTAGTTAGAAAAAAGGCTTCCGTTAATTTCACTCCTGTATTACCTAACATAAAGTCAGCTTATTTATTTTATATAAGCTCTAAATAAAACTATTAAATAATTCAAGTGGTATATCAAAGGTTACAAAAATATTCATACTTATCTCCCCCTCCCCATATATTTCTCCTCTGAGCAAACTGAGTCTTAGAAAAAACTCAGAACAAATACTTATAATTATGGACTTACAGAAAAAAAAACTGCGAAAACCCATCGAATTTTAAAATGTGCAGGTACAGCAAACGAAAGGCTGTTCACTCTATTCATGCAGAGTACGATATGAAACCCTAACCTTATACATGTTAACTAGTCAATATTGAAACCTAAACAAATCAGTTTTACACTTGCAGTATTTTTTCTTCATTTTTCTCTTTCATCTACAATAGAGAATGTGAAATGAGTAATGTGAATGAACAAGAATGTCTAGGCGAGAAGATTAATGAATACGCCGTGAGATAATTATTATGACTGCATCGCAGCACATTCAGGAAAATCTTGCAATTTGCACTTGAAAGTAATTAGTCACTGACAAGACTCACTCGTTTTGTTATTGTTTCTAATGGAAATAACGTCGCATAATTTTAAATGAAGCAAGAAGTGTTTTAGAGACGCCTGCTACATTTCATCATGCTACGGTCTACTCAAAATATTAACACTTATTTATCTTGTAACAAAATGGTGACGCAGTTCTGGTTTACATGACATTTTGACATGACATGACATGACACATTACATACCTATACACAATGATATTATATGTATTGTTTTCGGACATTCGAGATTCCAAATGGTGTTCCTCAAACTGCGATAACTAACTACGTTATTGAAATATGAGACAAAGTCAAAAACTAATAAAAAATAATAAGTATCGTGTGTGTGTGTGTGTGCGTGTGGAAATTTTTCCCTCAAATTCAAGTTTTCAATTATCTACGTTTATTGACCATCATCCACCAAGCCGGGAAATAACGTATAGAATTTGCCGTTCAACTAACTGCCTTTTCAAATTGATATTATGAACCTAAAATCTTCTTTTTTTTCGAATTTGACTTTCTTCGGCCAATATGAAGGCTACTACAACAATTTTTCCATAGCTGAATCAATCTGAACCGTCTTCACCGTTTTTCACTAGAGGTTGGAAGAAACTGCAAAAATTGTTGGCAATACTAAGAAATCCGTATGGCGAATATGACATAATTGTGCGAGGGTATCCGCATACGGAGCGTCCGGGGCGGACGATGCGGATATATGTGCTTTCAACAAAAATGGCGTCTACTTTGAATATTTTTGTTTTTAATTTTCTTCGACATAATTTTGATGCGAGGTGATTAAAAAAATTACTGGGCAAATATGGACCAGAATTTTAAAAACTTGTCTGTTAAACGCCAATTTTAAAAAGGTATCATACAATACAGGCTACTTTGGTAGGGAAAATTTTCAAGTAAAAGCCATTTCAGTGTCAAAGGGGTGAATTTGAATCAAAAGTTATTTTATTGTTACTGTTATGGGCTGAATTTTTTAAATGATTTTTGCTTAAAATTACGTTGCGTTAAATTAATAATCGAATAATTATTAAAAATAATTATTATTTTCCGATATTCCAAGCTTTTAAAGTAATTTCAAATTATCTCAAAATTATTGAAAAGTATTGTTTATTTAAAAACTTATGCTATTATTAAGAAGCTAAGTGCTTACTGTCACGTTTGGAAATACATTATAAAAATAAATTATAAAACCTTGGCAGTAATAACAATTTTACTGTAGTCTAGCCTTTCAGCTTTTGAAGTCATAACCGAGGTTTAATGCATTAAAACATAACAATAGGTTTCATATCTGAAAGTAGATAGTAATAAGTACACGTACATAAAATATTATTCAAGTTATCTCTCAGGTATCATAATAAAATGGCAAAAACTTTGTGTAGTTATTACTGTTGGACATTATTTTGTGCAACTGCTTTTTTAGGAACTATGGAACTAGAATTATCGAAATATTATGCTAGTGCGAATTAGCGAAATGCCGATTTATACAACGAGTCCCAGATCAAGTTATCTATATTTTGCGAATGGATTCTACATGTCATCTCCATTCTAAAACGACCTCACAAAGTGTTATCGCCTTGCCCCTCCCAGATACGACCGGCATAAGAGTTTCGGCTGAGGGGTTGAGAGCCAGTTCTTTATTTATTTTTCTTCTCTCTTTCTTGGCCGGCAACGCATCAGTGACGCTGATGTCGATGGGCGACGATCCACTTACCATCAGGTGGATCGTCACTTCGTTTGTCGGCTATTTCGATAAAAAAATGTACCTTTTGACTTTTATAATTCCTTTTAGTTACTGTCCCAAAAATCATTAAAACAAAAACTGAGCGACAATTAAAACTTTTCATTAAGAAGCGCTCATATAAAACATTAATATGGGTGTACACCAACAAAATAAAAAATTCTCTTTTCACTTACATTTCTGCGAGCAAACGCATGTGAATCTCATTTTTGTTTGCTCAACAATGAAAATTTAGGGCAAATTGAATTACATTTAAATCGAGTTAAAAGTAAACGTAAATTGCATTGTGGCTCGACTTTTAACATTCGCCATTTTGTTTCATTGTCATAATATCACACGGAATGAACGCTTTGTCCTATAAATAGCAAGAGCATTTACTTTGCTGATTTACTATTTGTAGTTTAAATGTTTTACCTCGTAAACATTCAGTTTATTATATAAAATATGTTTTATATAACATAGAATAAGAAAACATACCAGTCGTTTCATTATTTGAGAAGTTGTCTTCAACAATATAAGACGTAATAAATAAGTAATATAAAACGAAAGTACAAACGAGAAAGGAGATTTCCTTTAGGCAATCTATCAATCGTAAGCGAGTTAGGATTGATACTAGTTTCATATTCTTCGAAACTTAGTATTCCGAGACATCCATCATTTATTGAACAGTACCGACCGACACTACCGCGAAACATGATAGTTCTCATAAATATTAACAAGGTATGTTTGTTTTGGGACTATTATTTATTTATTTATTTAAAATTTATGTCACCTTATAAAAAAGGATGAACAAAGGGCAAACTTAATGCCTAATGGCATTGTCCACCAGTCAACCCTGGGTGGATGTGGAAAGAACTGATGGCAGGTGTTAAAACTACTTAAGAAGGAAAAAAAAAAAAATGATGAAAAAGGTAAAAAAAGAAAAACGAATACTACTTACGTACAATATACATATATACACTTATAAACTATACATACTATTATATTATATATACCATTTAAAATATATAAACATACATACATACATAAATATACCTATATATATATATACATATATATATATACATACCTATACATTAACACAATAAGTAACATTTTGCGATAGGAGAGTAAAGAATTCAGTCAGTCTGCAAATAATGCTCTCTTAAACGTTTCTTAAAAGAAAACCTGCTGGGAGCCTTCCTTATCTCCACGGGTAAGGAGTTCCAAAGCAGCATTGCCTGTACCGTGAACGAATAATGGAAGAACCCGCTTCTATGCGGTGGGACATTGAATCTAAGATTAGTACACAACCGAAGCATTTTATCGTGCGTGGCAAAGCGGTACTGGAAGTTATCCTTTAGATATTGAGGAGAATTGGGATCATTTAAGATAGAATACAGTAAAAGAAGAATTCTAGAGCTACGTCTCTGACGAATCGTGAGCCACTTAAGTTGACGGCGAAACTGAGAAACGTGGTCATATTTTCTAAGGCCGAAGATGAAACGAATACAGTTGTTAAGGAGACGCTCTAGTTTATTTAGAAGTGCTTCGGTCAGGTCTGGGTAACATACATCCCCGTAATCAATTATGGGCAATACAAGTGTGTTGATCAACATTAACTTGGTTTGAACCGGCAGGAAATTTTTGAGTCGGTAAAGAGAGCGCAAAGAAGCGTTGACTTTACGGCAAGTTTCAGTAACCTGAACATTCCATCCCATAGAGCTGTCAATAAAAAGTCCAAGGCTTTTGACTGATTCGCAGTACTGTATGTGCTTACCGTTGTAATATACACCGGGTAGAGTATTTATGTCAATACCAGCCAACAACCTTGAACTGCCCACGAGTATGGCATGACACTTCTCAGGGTTTACCGCGATTCCAAAGCGCGTAGACCAGTCGTATAGTAAGGATAAATTAGAGTTAATCCTGTCCACTGCACTTTGGATGTTCAGTACTTCCGCTTGGACGTAAAGTTGAAGGTCGTCGGCATACAGATGATACGAACAGTGAAGAACAGAAGAGATGGAGTTAATAAACAACGAGAAAATCAATGGAGAGAGAATACCGCCTTGTGGCACGCCAGTCTTCAGATTAGTCCACTCAGAGGACTGTTGCCCAAATCTAACAGACTGCTGGCGGCCACGAAGATAAGAAGAGAACCAGGCTAAAGCTATGGGAGTAAATCGGAGATGGGAAAGGATGGCAAGTAGGATATCGTGGTCGACTGTGTTAAAAGCGTTAGAAAAGTCGACAAGCACCACCACCGAGAGCTTCCTCTCGTCCATCCCGCGTCTGATGTCATCAGTAACCTTGACCAATGCAGTAGTGGTGCTGTGACCAGGGCGAAACCCAGACTGATATACACTCAGTAGGTTATGTTCCAAAACATGAGAAGATACTTGCTTATGTACACAGGCTTCCAGAACTTTAGAATTAGATTATTGATTGTATTATAGAAACTATATTGTTTTTATAATATTATTATTGATTTTAGATCCCATATTTATATTATATACATACTAATCGTTTTTTGTCTAAAAATTGGAGGAAAGTCTAGATATACCTAAACATGAAAACTTCAAGAATTTTTAAATTCAGCTAATTTTAATACTTATAGACCCAAAAATTTCACTTTTCGGTATTTATCTTATTACAGTTATCGAATACATTTAAACGAGCAATTTTTGTATATGTATATGTAGCAGAAGGAGGTATTCTATGTTATTGGTTATGAAATGATATTCCTTTTACTTTGCACCATGATATATTTCCAGTTCTCCTAACATTCACATCAATATTCCAAAGTACTTCAACACTACGTGATCAATAATAATCTGTTCTACATTCTTGACAATTCCCTAATCTAAATATGACATGACATTTCTTATATGCCAGCCTCTGCATCAGGCAAACGCTGTAGAATAAAGAGGTCCGTCCCTGGACCTTCACTGGAGATTCATGGCCTCACCGATATATATACTTTCTGAATCTCGGAAACAGCTCCAAAGATTGATTGCCAACTCTATTTCCACGCCGGATGGGTGTCGTAAGAGGCGACTCAATCCGGCCCGCTAGTGGTAGGGCCCCTCGAGGGATTATATAGGTAATATTGATTTTAATTGTTAATTAATAACATTATTGATATTATTATATTTTCTCTTGGATAGACCCTTGAGCATGAGTCAGCCGCCAAACGACTCGTCGTGTTCCGGCTGGGGGCTTGATAGCCAGTTCTTTCTTTCTTTTTCTTCTCTCTTCCTTGGCCGGCAACGCCTTATTGATGCCTTTGGTGTTGGTGGTGTTCATGGGCGACGATAGCCACTTACCATCAGGTGGATCGTCAGCTCGTTTGCCGGCTATTTCCATTAAAAAAATTAAATTTCCATGTAGATATGGCTAAGTTATAGTTGCCACATTTTAGAGTAGGTATAATGAATAAGCAGACAACTAGGGTATATTGATATCGTAAAGTAAACACAATTAGTAAAAATTAAATATACATACCGATGCCTTATTCATTAATAAAGTGCTGGTGAAAATTTCATCAAACTTGGTTTTAAAATCACAAAATGGAAGCACTTTTTCCTATTTAGCATTCTCCTGAAAAGCAGCTAGGTACATATTTTGTATATAAATCTTTTTACGCAAAGTAAAACCCGTCGATATATTATGTTACAAGTAAACAAGTGAATTCATTTCGAATACGTAAAGGAATATTTCTCACTGAATACATCAGCAGCAAACTTCACAGGAATTCCATCGCGTTATTATGTGCATAATGATTGAGGAATTGCGTTATGAAGTTAATCGCTGTCTCAATTTCATCGTAAAGTCGATCATTTCACCTACCTATCTACTGTACGGAAGAAGTTCGGTGTCAATAGAATAACTTTTCTAAGTGACAATGAAAGAAGGCGATGTGAAAAGTTTTAAATCATCGAGTCATTTAATCATGCTTTACCATCATGCCCATTTTTCAACCAACTGTTAATCCTTCTACAGTTTAGTTGTTCAGTATACTTTTAACAACATGCTAAACTCCTGGGCTAATTTTTCTTTTTAATTTTTTTAACGCAGTCAGGTTTTTTTATTATTTTTTTAATTATTTTTTTATTAAATAAGGAGGTCTTTATAAAATCGTTGGCAGTCAAGAGGAGTTGATATTTTGGTACCTGTGTCTATTGATTGTACATTGAATACATTGAGGAATAGTATGCTTAGCGACCGTAAAAAGGACTCTTATGTCAGGGTCTCATTCGTTGTTAACTTTCCTTACATGTATTATCCTACTACAGGTAGGAAAAGTTCTAGGTTTAAAGATTCCCCCTCAAAAGACCTTTTACGCCCAATACATACATTTTCACTTCTTTTTAATAACGATGCAAAAGGTCTGGCAATAACATACGAACATGACCGCAATATCTTTTGTAAAAGGTATTTTATTACGTACTCGCATTCCACGCCGATTTCACTGGAATTTACATCATAATTGCCTTCCTTTCAAACTCAGCTAAAGCGCTACTAGTGTGTCTCGCTTTAACAGCATAACGACACTACTTGTTAACGACACTGTTTCAATTTGTATTAAACACGCTTGGAATAAAATCCGATTAAGGCAACAGTTACATTTTAGGTGTATTTGTTCTTTTTGTGGTAATTTATATTTTATTCGAGTAGGAATCGTTTCGTGAACTTTTAACTCACTTAAATCTCTATTTTGCCAAACTTAAACTCAGTATTAAAATAGTTAATAGAATTAGGCGATGCGAATACCTATTGTCTACTTTGCAAACAATTGTACTTATATACGTATCCTTTAGAACTACCCTTTTCGTAACTGACAAAGGTCGGTCGTTTGTTGTTCGAAACATCGTTGTAAATACGCATTATTTTTTTTAATCCATTCAACAATGAAAGTAATTGATTTTAACGTCTCTATTTTCACTTACCCTGAACTATGAGCTGTCAAACTGTTCTTTTCTTTTTATTACTACACTAGGAAATCGCCCTCGCTTTGCTTCGGAAAAAATAGTAAAAAAATAATATAATATAGCCTATGTCACCCGGTCACAATTTTGGGACACCCTATATTACGAGACCACGTAAAGAGGTTCACTATGTGTTCCAGATTCCTACGCAGTGCACACATCGCAAAATTGGAATGCTATTGTAACTTGTTGATATTAACGCTTGTGAATGAAAGTAGTAGCTTGTAAACCAAGTTGAAATTTTAATAATTATATTAAAAACTACAGACAACTGAAAAACTGAAGCTGACAAAATTTAATTGTCAAAAGAGTGAACCAAAATAAGCAATTTATTATAAAATTAAGCACTTAAGTACAAAGGTCTAATACAAAGGTGCAAAGATACGGTAAAAAATATGTTGAACCCTGTCAGAGGCTATATTCAATTATATTTATGAGGAAAATGTGGAAGTGATGCAAACTAAATTATAATTAATTCATACTAATATTATAACGGTGGAAGTTGGTACGAATGTTTAGCTTTGTTTTGTTAATCTTTCACGCAAAAGCTACTGAAGGGATTTTCATAATATTTAGTAGATACCCAGGTAAACTATGATCTAGAAAAATATATACCTAGGGTATTTATTGACCCAGAAAACGCATGCATAGCCGCGGGCAGCGCTAGTCTATACTAATATTATAAAGAGGAAAGATTTGATTGTTTGTTTGCATTGAATAGGCTCCGAAACTACCGAACCGATTTGAAAAATTCTTTCACTGTTGAGAAGCCACACTATCCCTGGGTGACATAGGCTATACTATATTTTTTTACTATTTTTCCCAAAGCGAAGTGAGGGCGATTTCCTAGTAATAAATAAATATCTTAGGTACACAGACTTAAAAAAAAGGACTTAAAAGAAGAAGGAATCTCAGCAACAAATTCAGTGAGGCACCCATAGTACCAACTCCTCTATTCGTACAAGTATCACACGCACACATTGACACCATGCTGTTATTAATCGGCCGCCATTACCGCGTCGGACCGCATCTATTTAAACGTATTTATTTAAAGCCCAATCTATTACCTTGCGGATATTCAGTGAGCCAAAATATTATTAAATCAAAAATTTCAAATAATTACAAGGTGGATATTGGGATTAGGATCCGTCTTTTGGTATTATAATACAAAAGTAAGTGTGTTTGTTTGTCACACTTAGCTAATAATCCAATCAACTTGAAATTTTGCATAAATATTGTAAGCAGTACAGATAAGAACAAAAAGAATTATAATATTTATTTTAAAAAGTACCTACAGATAAAGACAAAAATGAACTTTTATCCATAAACCCGTGAGCGCAGCCGCTGGTAAAAGCTAGAACTTATTTTGCCACAATATATTGAAAACTTTAGCATTCTGGTTCATTATTATATGCGACGAATATTTGTTAGCGCCGTAAACACGACCTAAGTCGTTACTTTGCACAATCCCTCCAACTGATATAAAGCTTTTCTTCAAACTTTTCTATACAAAACTCGATTGTGGGTTACTCCCTTGGGCGCTTTTTCTTTTAGGTAATTTTTCATTGTGCTTTTTATATTTGGAATGAAATATTCCCTAAGAATTTGACATCATTTGCTAATAGTTACATCGATAACTAGCTGTTTCCCGCAGCTTCACACGCGGATATTATGATTATCACCTCCTTGGAGGTTGAATTTTGAAAAATCCTTTCTTAGTGGATGCCTACGTCATAAGAGGAATACGTGTGCGAAATTTTAAGTTTCTAGCCCTTAGGGTTTGGCCTGTGCGTTGATACATCGGTCAATCACTTTTGCCTTTTATCTACACAGATTATAATCATTTATTAATTACTCAGATTACCAAACAAAACAGTTGAAAGTACACATTCATATATTTAATTCATGCTGGAATTTAGTAACTTCTAGTAAAATTTAATCTTCTTTCTCATTTTGTTGTACAGTTAAGGCTTTCTATCTTTGTAAATATGGTGTGCAATAAAGTGTAATAAACACCTAAACATAGTAAATAAATTACATACATATTACCCATCATAAATTCGAAACACAGATTTACTCACAAAACACATCTTTCTGTAACAGTGGGTATCTAATACCATTAAACGAACAATTCTTGTATATTTTCTGAATCTCGGAAACGGCTCCAACGATTTTCATGAAATTTTGTATGCAGGGGGTTTCGGGGGCGATAAATCGATGTAACTAGGATTCATTTTTTAGTTACAAACTAGGATTCATTTTTAAAAAAATGTTTTTTTATCCGTGTTTTCATGCAAAGAAAAACTGTTACAATAAACTCTTCCTGACATCTATTGGCGAGTAGCAATACTAAAGCTACTTCAGTAGATGGCGTTGTTAAGCAACACTAAACCATGCAAAGCTCGGTCACCCGGGTACTATTTCCTTATGAGTGCTCTATTTTCTGGAATTTCATATAATAATGTCGTAATTGTATGCCAAGTAGGTACTAAAAGCTTTGTGAGTCTTAGAACTACTTATACTTAAATAGGTACATAAAACGCACGTGTGGTAATTTATAAATGGGGTTTTCAACGTTAAGTAAATTCACCAACGTATTTTGTGAAATTCAGGCTGGAGTTGAATTAATGCTACATTGTAACTAGTCTTCATAATAGCGAGTAAAACATTTGAAACATTTAAATAATATGATTGGTATTAAAATATTATATCATCTTTCGTACGTTAGTGACTGCAACACTAGAAAAGTAGTTAATACATTGATTCAATAATAAATAATCTTGAATTAAAATTTAAATAAAAATTAAAATTTGTTTACTATTTTAATTGAAATTAAAAAACCCCGACAGTTTTATTTGTATTAAATAAAGCTAAAGAACACTCTCGATTAACTCACCTTTCAAAGAAAAAAAACTAGATCAAAATCGGTTCATCCGTTTGGGAGCTACGATACCATACCACTGACAAACATACAGATACACAGACACACACACACACACACACACACACACACACACACACACACACACACACACACACACACACACACACACACACACACACACACACACACACACACACACACACACAGGCACCTTTTTTCTTCAGGGGTTAAAAACCAAGTATTTTATTAGAAAACTGTGTTACTTATTTTTTGTTTTAAAATTAATAACGCTAACGCTAATTCTTACGGAAATATGAAATTTCAAACGTTTTAGAATGAATATATTTGGCATAATACTTATATATTTGCTATTTTAGTTGCTACGCCAATTTTAAGCAACATGAAAGCGTGGTGAGACCAATAATTTAATAACTATAGCTATTGAACGTATTGTTGTACTTTACTTTTGTAACAAACTATACTTACGATTTATAAAAAAATAAAATTTATAAAGTTTTATAAAGGTTGAGTTTTTATGTGCGAGTGATCATTCCATGATTGAATACCAACCAACCTACCGGCTTTTAAGTCTATGTGCCTTAAAACTGTTAAAAGCAGACTAATAGACGAGAAAATACCGATCGTTTTCATCTCGGATTTTGCTGGGCTGTGTGCCAGCCAGTTTAAATCCCTTCGGTGCCCGTGCAAAGGTGTTAAGGATGTTTAATCTGCTCTTTATACTCAGTTTCGGAATTCAATTGCAGCATCTAACTTCTTCTTAACTTAAATAAACAAAATATTTTAACCGATTTCAAAATTGTGTTACTCATTGCCCTAAACGCGTTGATTAGACTCGTGGTTACAAATGCTGTTACCGTAGTCTAAATTTTCCAAAAAAAAAATACTGACTACAAGTACCTAAATAGTCTTCGAAAAATAAAATTTTCACTAAATATTAATTACATCAAAATCGCTACGGTGTGTATACTTATAATATTTCCACTAGCCAGTACTTGATTAGCATGGCTGACTATGCTCTAGGATGTAGATAGAGAGGAGTCTCTTCGAGGCACAGGCACTCTGTGTATGAAGTTGTACATTAATGGTACATGTACATGCAACATTATGGAATAAAGTAGGTAACCTCTCATACACAGTTATTTTATTCATTACTTTGACCTGAAACATGATAACTATAGTATAGAAAATAGATGAAGTTGTACAAGCAACGAAGCTCAACAGGTATCTTTAAATCCCACCAAAAACATAAATGTAAAAAAGGAGAGCCAAGTTCAATACAAAAATTATGCTTGGCTGTGAGCTTCGCCGCAAAAAGAATGGAGATCTAAATGAGTGCCAAGTTCTATGTAAAATCTAAATATGTATTTATAGGAACAAAATAACATTATGAACAAGTATTAAACTCTATTTCTTTGCTTTATTTGATACCTATAACAATTGCTGTTATTTAAAAAAGTGAGATCTTAAAGTGGGTTGGATTTGACTTGGCCAGTTTTTATCAGACTGACTTTTATGACTGATGTAATGAAAACTGGCCAAGTCAAATCTAACCTACTTTAATATCTCACTTTCTTAAATAACAGCAATTGTTATAGGTATCAAATAAAGCAAAGAAATAGAGTTTATTACTTGTTTATAATGTTATTTTGTTCCTATAAATACATATTTAGATTTTGCATAGAACTTGGCACTCATTTAGATCTCCATTCTTTTTGCGGCGAAGCTCACAGCCAAGCATAATTTTAATATTGAACTTGGCTCTCCTTTTTTACATTTATGTTTTTGGTGGGATATCATTACTTTTTGTAAAGAAAAATATACCCTGTTCACAAATCTTAGAGACTAAAATGACGTTTCATGGGTGGAAACGCGTAAAATTACAGGTGGGGCTGCGGTGCGGTCTACAACAGCTATGTTCGAATATCTATTTGGCGGACACTAGCGCCATTGATTAGGGTGGCATAACTCAGCAAACTTCACTCCGTTTACAACAGCCATGTTCATATATCTATTTGTCACACACTAGGGCCATTTAGAAATGGCCATTATTGGAACCTATTTTTTGTAAACAGCTGGAAACTTTTTTAACTTTCCCTTCATATGAGATGTCTCTCGTTCTACCTCAATACTCCATGCGCTGAAGTATGTCATATTGAGCTCCGCGTGCACAGAGGCCTTAGTGCGAGTTTTACGTGACATAACGGGTTCACAATGTAAATGCGAGTTGGCTAAGATTTGTATGGGACCGAAGCTTTTCTTTTCACTGCCGCTAGATGGCTCTGCTTCGGTCCCATATAAATTTTGTATGGGGACACCACTTATTATTCGACTTTTCTTATTTTTTTGATTTTTTCCTACGCTTACACACAATTACCGAGCTGGATTCCAAATTTCATCCTTCTAGGTTATCTGGAAGTAGGTTAGATTTAGGTACTATATGTCAGTCAGTCAGTCAGTGCTAAAATTTACGACTTTTTGACCTTCATATCTTTGTAACCGTTTGAGCTAGCTTCATGAAATTTGTTCTTCTACATGTCCTTATGGATATAATTAAACACACTTAATTTTATGTGTTTACGTTAAAGAGGTTTTGAGTTACAAAAGGGTCAAAAGTGGCACCAAGTGGTTCGTGTAATATTACACTCGGCGCTGGCTAGCCAGTTCCTTTGCTTGAACTTGGCTTGACACGCTGCCGCGTGTCTAGATAATCACTTAAATTGCCGCGCTAGATTGCCTCACGCTGCAATAGCGGCAAATTGGATAAGTACTGTACCTATTTCTAGAAAACAGGAACATTTTCTATTTACACTTCAAGATAAATAACCTGTATTCTAATAGAGACAGTATTTGTATTTCAAATGGATAGAAGCAATTTAAAAACACTTGTTTATCTAGAATCGCTGCAAATAAAATCTTATTCCAATCTACTGGTTAGATAGAATAAAATACTTTAAAGAATTTTAGATCGTCAGATAATGTTTTATATTTAACCGATAAACGAATAAACGAAAATAGCCGGTGTAATGGACATCAGTTAGTGTCTTTCCATACTTAACACACTTGAAATACCTAAATAGAAAAATATTAAACCTCATATTCTTAATGCAAGCGATATTATATCGTCCTATTTCTTCTTTCACTGTGCAAACTAGGCACGTACTCACAAAATACTAAATGAAATTGCTTGTTTCAACTAAGTTATGAGATGTGATGTTAAAGGAAATTATAAAACCAAAGTCCACATTACGCGATGTTGAATAAAAGCAACCGCCACGCTTTGTTGAATCAAATGCGTTGAAATTGTGTTTCATATTTAACTTTTTATTTATGAAAAACTGCACATTGGCAGGATATGCTGTATATTTACATTGAAGTAATATTAGGTAGTAGCGTATAGAACCGACACCTCAAACACCATGTATGTCCCAATGCATTGGCGCCACGTGGCTTCAATCTTCAATGGATTCGTTCGATGAAAATCGAACCTCCCGGGCGGGACACATTTTGTTCAAGATGTCTGTTCTATGACATTATACTTCAATGTATATTTATAACGACATCCAGCAAGATTCTTAATTTATTTATAGATTTTTATTGCTAAAATTTCTTAAATTTTAATGTAAGACAGAAAAATTTTTTTCTTCCGTCAAACTAGAATGGTAATATTGTTGTACCAAATGAATAAACGTTATGTATGTTAAGTATACATAAAATAAGAACACGTACGTAACACATAGTAAACATACGGCTTTTTTCCTCAATATACGACAAATGAGCATAACTATTCCTGGCTGATCGAATTTGGTCCCCCATCGCTACATCAACATTACGGGCACTAAAAGTATCACCGCATTTTAAGAACGGTTATATAACCTTTGGGTTCGTTATACGTTTTCAAAAGATATTCAGGCAGGTAGGCAATGGAAGACTGCCTCGTCAAAAATGTTAAATTTATGTGTAAAATTATGTGCTAAAGGTCCTGTGTTCGATTCCCAGTGAGGCGGAAATTGGAATGTTGAGTTTGAATTTCAGTTCTCAGTCTGGGTGTGTGTGTCTTTGTGTGATGTCAATGGCACCCAGAACATAGAAAGTGTACCTGTGGGGCTTTGCATGTTCAGCGTTAGCGTTATCGTAATTTTTTTTTATATTCCCATATTTTACTGGGCTTTCTGGCAACCGTATGTTCCAAAATATGGGATTATGAAAAGGTAATTGTTAGACAATTAACCCCTTCATGGTGGCTTCAACCCATTAATGACCCACTGCTGGGCACGGGTCTCTCCTCTTGAGGAGGCCTAGAGCATACTCCACCACGCTACTCCAGTTCGGATTGGAGTCAATGGCCAACCCGAGTGTCGGAAGCTTACAAACCACCCGAGGGCCTCAGACATGACTTAACGACTGTTATCTTATGACAACAACCAAGACCGATGGCTTTACATGCTCTCCGAAGCACTTCACGCCTTCATACTTGACCTCATATTGCACATCCATAATGGGTATGACAATAGCATCCGTTAAACCGTCAAATATTTATGCAAGCGTTGCTATAGAAATAACATTTTCCCATACATTATTGAGTAAACACATCGTAATAGCACATTAACCTACATTATTTTCGGCTCGGGTGGGCGTGTTTATTGAAATAAAACCCGGAAAAGTGCGTGTCAGGCCACGCGCAATGTAGGGTTCCGAAGTAGTAAGTTTATCGACTATTACTATTTAACTACTTATGCTTACATGGTCGTAATAGTTTTCTTGTAAATTCATCATTTAACCTGTTTTTGAGATTTTTTTTCTTATTAGCACTCTAAAGCCAAATATTACGCAAACGGACCCCTAATTACAAAGATGGCCTTAGAAGACCCATAATATTTTTGGAAGACGATGAATAAAAAATTCATTTTCACGTTACCTATAGGGGAGGTACTCTAAAAAACGTCTTTCAATATTTTATTCTACGTTTCTGGAGTTTATTAAATGTATATCCATGCCAAATTACAGCTTTCTAGCACTAAGGGTCTCGGCGTTTTACTTCGGACAGACGGACAGACATGAGGAAACTGTAAGGGTTCCGATTTTACTTCAAAACCCTAAAAAGGACCCTATTAAAATAGAGCCTATTTTTGGGCTGTGGTTTTATGGAAAACAAATGAATATATTTTATTGGTCGTAAAGGAAACTTCTGTGCTTATTTTAGTATTCTACTGAGAGCGAACTAGGTTAACAAGTGAATTAATTAGATAGTCAGCAATATTTAGGACTTTATTGTGAAGATCGTTTCACTTGATACCCACAAACAAAAATACTTTATTTGTTCACCAATTACAATTATTACAAAGACGATGGTTTTCGTATGGTATACATATACAGGGTGATTGGAAATAGGTGTAAAAGATCTGGAGGGGATAAAGTATAGCGCATTTCCTATCAATCTATGTATGGAATACCCTATCCAAAAACCAATGGTTCTGGAGACTGGAGTTATTAATTTTTTAAATATTTTTCAAAAAATTCCCGATTTTCTAGAAAAAAAATCGATGATTTTATTTATTACTTATTTCTACACCATTTTTTATGAAATAATTATTGCTTAATCATTGTTTTATTAAATTTCATTAAAAGTCATCGCTTAAAGGCTAACACTTTTAAATTAGGTTCTCTGAAAGTCGTGACAGTAAAAAGTTAGGCGTCATACTTTCATTTTTATTTAATCGTAAAATAAAATTTTATTAATAAAAAATACGTACAAAATGCATAAATAAGTACCTGCCTTCAAGACCTATCCGACAAGGTATAACAAAGTACATAAAGTTTCTAAAATTTAGTAAAAAACACTTCTTAATAATACCAAGTACCAGGAAATACAAAACTGTAGAGACTCATAAAAGTAGACGCCGCCCGCGCCGGCCCTTATTTTGACCCTTTTGTTTTTGTTGTAACACGTGCGAGCTTATTGTTGTCGTTTTAGATATTGACTTCATTGTAAAACATGTGCAAACAGTTAAAATTTAACTACTTTCGTGTGCGGACGTACATTATCCTTGTCTTCTTAAAATAGTTTTTCTTTTCCATACCAAAATAAGCTTAATTTCAATGGCGGATTACAGTAATGAAGAATACGCTGACATTTTCTATTGTTATGGACTTAGTGATGGAAATTCTTTACAAGTACGAAGAGAATATCAGCTAAGTTTTCCATATTTTGGTGAGAAAATTACTATTTTATAAGTCTGCATGAAGCATGAAACGGCAGAAGTCTAATCTCCTTGCAGGGTCTCTTCCTCCAGGGACTGGACCTGTGTATGATGGTAGGGGTAGAGCCTTGCCGTATGCACAGTAAACCACCCTCTCCATTGTGTTAAACCCAGCAATCTTGCCACGACCCTGGTTGACGTAGTCGGGTCTCTAACAAAATGGTCTATGATTCATTCTTCCTATTGAGTATCGTAGATATGTGGCCTACCTGAGTCATGTCACCTCTGTTGAACGCTGCCAGTTCCCCTGACGCATTGATACGCCGCGGCAAAGACTCTATGACTTGGTAGGTGACGATTTGCAAAACGTAGCTGATATTCTCTTCATGTTTGTGAAGAATTTCCATCATTAAGTCCATAACAATGGAAAATGTCAGCGTATTTTTCATTACTGTAATCCGCCATTGAAATTAAGTTTATTTGGTATGGAAAAGAAAAACTATTTTAAGAAGACAACGATAATGTACATCCGCACACGAAAGTAGTTAAATTTTAACTGTCGTATTGACTCATTAACTAAAAACGCCATTGCACATGTTTTACAATGAACTCAATATCTAAAACGACAACAATAAGCTCGCACGTGTTACAACAAAAACAAAGGGGTCAAAATAAGGGCCGGCGCGGGCGGCGTCTACTTTTATGAGTCTCTAAAATTTTGTATTTCCTGGTACTTGGTTTTATTACCAAGTCTTTTTTTCTAAATTTTAGAAACTTAATGTACTTTCTTATACCTTGTCGGATAGGTATTGAAGTCAGGTACTTATTTATGCATTTTGTACGTATTTTTTATTAATAAAATTTTATTTTACGATTAAATAAAAATGAAAGTATGACGCCTAACTTTTTACTGTCACGACTTTCAGATAACCTAATTTAAAAGTGTTAGCCTCTAAGCGATGACTTTTAATGAAATTTAATAAAACAATGATTAAGCAATAATTATTTCATAAAAAATTGTGTAGAAATAAGTAATAAATAAAATCATCGATTTTTTTTCCTAGAAAATCGGGAATTTTTTGAAAAATATTTAAAAAATTAATAACTCCAGAACCATTGGTTTTTGGATAGGGTATTCCATACATAGATTGATAGGAAATGCGCTGTTCTTTAGCTCCTCCAGATCTTTTACACCTATTTCCAATCACCCTGTATATGTATACCATATATAGGTATATATAGACCTTATCGAAAAGTAAGCGACTTCAGCCTTTGGGAAGAAGATAAAATATATTACGTATTATTAGATACAAACAACTACTAACTATACAATTTAATTCTTATGTTATGTGGGCCTAATAATGCGCTCTTATATCCTTTTATAACGAAATTAGTTCCGCTGCCTTATTAATTAATATTAGGTCGTATTAAATTCCAAGGGAGGGAATACAATACCGCAAAGCGCGGTTTTTAGAGAAAACAATGAAAAAAAATCATTGAAGTTAGAACGCGTTCAGGGGGTCGGGCCGCAGCCCACGTGGACGCCTTACTCCAGCCAAGCACCTCACCGGAGCGGAACACCTCGCTCGATAGGGCTCCTTCCCATAACAGCAATCCTCACCAAAACACCTTGTTCTGAAATACATCCTAAGATTACAGAAAACCAGGTCTTACACAACAGCTTACTTACACAGTTCTAAGCAGGTACTACTCTGCAAGTAAGATTACAGTTACAATTAATTATAACATTCAACGAATGTGACTTGGTTGAATACATTTTATTATACACGCATTTTTACGTATTAAATTACATAAAAAGTTGTAATATTTAGTATTTGTGAAGTATTTGTTTGTTCAAATATTACATAAATTAAGCCTACTTCCTTTTAGCCCATACCTCCGATTGATCTGAATTTTGGTATACCTATATATTTCGACGCGCTGATAACGGACGTCACAGGAAAAATACCCGCATATTTCATTTTCAAGGTCATTGAAAAAACATTATTTTGTTGATTTTACAGAAAAATGTTTCCAACAAAAAATGTAGACCATATGGAGACTAACATTTTATATCCAATACATTTTTCTTGTAGAGACAGTGATTTGGGAGAAAAATTAGAATTTCTTCCGTATAATTTCTTGGTACTATTTAACTTGACATACTCTGAAGATGGCAGATTTTTATTTGGACTGTTTTATTAAGCAAGCATAAATAACCATTTGTATATGTAAAATTTTTGTAAGAGGAAATAAAGCATTATTATCATTATTGTTATATAGTACATGTAAAAGCCGTTGGATTAATTAATCGCTCGAAGTGCTAAATAAAACGTACAATGTCCATGTTAAAAACCATTAATTTCGCATGACATTAAAGTCCCGAACTCAAACGATTATCGGTTTAAGCCGAAATGCATTTCCTTGCAGACTTAATCGGATTCCATAATTAATTACGGGCTCTCTGTGAATAAAAACAAATCAGTGCCGGGAGCAGTTTTACAAAATCTTTATAAGGTTGCTGTCTTTTTGCGTAGGTACCTATATCGAGATTTTTTCAAGGGAATGCGTCGAAGAATAATTATTATAGAAGGATATGTAATAGTAATCTCTCCCGTGAATATGTCTCCTCTTCCCTAATTTTATACTATTTAAATACAAAAAAAGTGAAAAAATAGGCAACAATGGCATGGTACAAAAAAATGATTGTCTTTAAAGTCGGTTTACGGACGGTAGTTTAACATGACAACGTCATGACAAAACATTGATGAAATGATTGCATACTTTTATAGATAAAATAGAATCATTTTAATTAAATTACCATTATTTTGTATAGGAAAAGGAGTGAAATGAAATCTATTTTGATTCATAAATTAACTTTTATTTGCACTAATTAATTCAAATATGTTTCGATGAACAGATTATTTACAAGTAACAATGTGAAGGAAGAGAGATACATGCGGCACGAACCGAGCGCTTCGGCCGATCGTAGCTGATCGTGCCTCTCTATCGCTTGTTCCGCGCTCTCGCTCGCGGAACGTGACATGACGTCACGGAACCTGACACTTTTTCGTTCGTGCAGCCGGTGTTCATCGATTTATAAGACGTTATCATGTCAAAATGCTCAGTTATTTTTAATGAAATACCTCATACCTAATCTGTTACGCAACTTTGTGACTGAACATTTGAAAATATTATTTTAACTTTATGTACACTTCGCTTCTTCCACTTGCTTCACATTTATGTAGCCTATGCTGTCAAAAAGGGTACAAACATTTAAAAAAAAATGTAGAGACAGCCAGAATAATATTTTTTAGTTACTTTTATGGCATCTTTGCAGAAGAGGGCTATATAAATTAGCTTAAGCATTGTATTCCTACTGTTATACAGTCCAAGTTACACCTACTGTCGAAACTAGAAACGGCCACAAACTAGCGTTTCGTAAATGCCAGCTGCGTATAAAAGCAATAGATTTATTGGAATGTCTGCTAAAATATTCAACATATTACCGGCTGTGGTTCAGTCCCTACCCACAGTTTTTTACTTTCGACAAAAACTTAGAAGTTAGTTCTTTTTCGAATTGAATAATTGAACGTTGCTGCAACAAATGCGACTTTATTTTCAAACTGTTTCAATTTTGTGGCAGAAACTCCCGCCTAGATACTTATGGTAACACATGCGGTCACGTGACATTACTAACGGACATGGCAAAAGTTTTTGTCCTTTATAATATCAATGCAGTCAATTTCTATAGAATATTTTGTGCATCTAGACTTGTTTAAGTACTAATACAAGATCGCTTTATCTTTTAAAAAGATAAAAGAGACTAACTGAAACTCGATAACAAAGTACGTAGTAGCTGTTATCGTTTTGTAACAAGCTGTCTTTATTGCTGTTTATAAAGTTAATAAAACTTCAATTTCTTATAAAACTAAAAAAGTCTCTTCAGGTGAACCAAGCTATTAAAAGTTTTATCTGATAAGCTTTAAGGCGTAGACAAATACATACATATGTAGCTGTGTTTATTAACGTTGTATTTTGCCAATATGTAAAGTTTCACTTCCCACCACCATTACAGTTCAGGCTATACAACTTTGAAACATCCTGCCAAATACTATCAGACAAGCTTCAATGACGGGCACGTTCAAGACTGCTTCGGAAACATTATCTGAAGTTACCTACCACGGGTTGAAACAAACTGTAATGACTAATGGCATTACTCCTATAAGTACACGTATATTTATTATATTTATTAGATTATAGTTATATATAATTATATGTATTTATTTATATTATGTAGAGGTATTTATATAATGTGTATATACACAAGGTGAATTTTTCAAGTGTGCGTGGATGGCCAAATTCTAAACTATGAGGAATAGCGAAAAATGGTCAAAGGAGTCTCGGGGAGGATTTTAATGAAAAATAAAACTGCGTCATTAGATTTTTGGAAAATGATATTAATATACCTGATAATGGTATTAATATACCTGGTCAGGAAACGAACCGGTTGATTTTGAAAAAAAAAACACATCCTGTATTATTACATCATTCGATAACTAGTGTTGCAAACAAAAATCAAATTTTGGTAACTAATAACATATGACAAACTAAAGGAAAATATTGAATTTTAAGAAACTGCTGCATTTTAAATGTTTTTATTATTTTTTGTTAAAAATTAGCTCTTTTCTTTAATTTTCCGTATGTCATTACTTCCCAGAATTTGATCCTTGGTAGCAACACTATCGAATGTTGTAATAATATAGGGTGATGATTTTTTTTCAAAATCAACGGGTTCGATTCCTGGCCCGAAATATTAATTTTTCGTATGTCAATACTTCCCAGAATTCGATCCTTATTAGCGACACTATCCAATGATGTAATAATACGGGATGCGTTTTATTTCAAAATCAGCGAATTCGATTCCTCGTATTTGGTAAACTTACATAACCTTTTTATTGTAATTTGTAATTTAAAAATAAGGCTCTTTCTTTCTTCTTTCCTTCTTGGCCAGTTCTTTCTTTCTTCTTTCTTTCTTGGCCGGCAACGCATCAGTGATGCCTTTGGTGTTGCTGATGCTCATGGGCGGCGATAGCCACTGCTTGTTGGTGGATCGTCAGCTCGTTTGCCGTTTATTTACATAAAAAAGGCTCACACAAAATGAAAATAATATTAAAGACAAATAATCATTTAGTTACAAAACATATTTTTGTTTAATATCAATTATTTTTTATGCTAAGATTGGATGGATTATACTTATTCTGAGTGTATCTGATAAGAGCGAGAGGAAGTCGCCAGCAAAACTAGCCTGTTGTGTACCTTAACTTGTCCACGGATCGTCTCGTTTGTCTATTTCCTATTGTATGTTTCATTATGCATCTTGCATGCAATTGTCAGATGTAGCGCCGTGGACAGTAGGACCTAATATAACCTTTAATAATCAATCTGAGCATGCGTAATAGGGAATTAAACTGTATCAGTTATGAGTTATGACATGACAGTCTTGGCCAGAAACAAATTAATTATTCAACCTCAATTCTCAGGGGTACCTAATAGAGTGACACCTTTGATAATTTGATACACAACTTAGATTCAACCTTTACTATAGATTTATTATAGACTATCTTATCTCTGAAAATGTTATCTCTGAAAATGTATATGCTTCAACTAAATTCCAGACAGTAATGATTTAAGATAATTTCGTAACTTTGAAACACATAACAATATTTTTTATTTCTTATTTATATCATATTTTGTAGGTGATATATTATGGTTGTATACGAAATAAACCTAATAGAACATTAAACCGTCTGATAAAATTTCGGGTGCAAGTATCTAGTATTTCTAAAGATAAGGTATATTTTTTCCGAAGCGAAATAAGCCCAGGGTGCTAATTTAGGAATATAATAATCCTTTTTACACCTGAGTACCAGTTTATTGTATCATTGTACATTTCCGACGCAACGCACTGCGCGCGTGCACAATAGCACAAAAGGCCCACTTCAGTTATATCCGCGTATAGACTACGGGCACACATTTTGTGCCGGCGACGACAAAATTTCGAGGAGCATTGTTGAGATCTGAATAAAAAAGCATTTTATGAATAGTTTTATGAGAGGTAGTGAAAATGGGAATGGAATCTTGGGGTTTTTCTCGTTTGTTGGTGAAACTAAAAACTGTTTCTGGAAAATAGAAATTAGAAAAGTGAGGTATAGAAAAAAATAGGGAATTGTTCTGTTTTGGATCTGATTTTAGGGAGTCCTTTTGTTGGTATTGTCAAGTGTTTTGAGAGGTTTCTTGATGGTTTTTTTGTTAACATACAAATATGATTGTGGTAAACTTTCCTTTACCTTTTGACATTAGATTTGATTAAGAGAGGACCAACATAATTATAGAGCAAACTCATAGATTAATTATTCTATCAATCAATCTTTGGACAATGGACAGTGAGTTAAAAAGCTCTTTTCAATCTTTAAGTACGGACGGCGGTGACCATCCACTGTCTTTGAACCTGTATGCTTATTTATCCTGTAACAATTGAGATTAGAATTTAAACTTATATGGCCCGAATGCTTGTGGCGAACGATACATGCTAGGTTTGATCCAATCAATTTACAACAGAGGTCGAATCAAAAAGGGTGCATTTTGTTGTGATTGATGACCATGCTGCTCCAGATCGCGTTAATGGTGGTCAAGTTTAGCCAAGACCATCGACTTATGACTTCCTCCAAGATAGAGCTTTTTCAGCTGCCACAATGTAATAACTGATAACACCTACATCAGAAGCTATTTACGAAATACTTTGCAAAACGCTAGTCCCATTCATCCGTCTAAATTAAAATATTTAGGAAAACATTTTGTCTCACAAAATCTAAAAATAAAGTTTCATAATTTTTTTCCCCATTGCCGCACTTCCACGGTTCCGAGAGCGAAATACTCAAATGTTGTCTGAACTTGTAATTGACAAAATCACGAGAATTCTCCAACATTACATTAAAACTGTCTGAATTTTTTAGAAAGCTTTTAATTTTCTGATTCATGGAAACTTTCCACTTACAATTTTTCTACTTTTTTGTACTGTGATCTTATCTCCGTCATATAACGCTAAATGCCGTTGAAATAAAATATCATTTATATTAATAAAGATACACTGGAAAGTAATAATGTCGTTTTGTTTTATTTTAAATCTATTAATTCATTAGATTGCCAAAGCAAGATACGGTGCAACAAACTTAATTGAATTAGTTGAATGAAATAAGTGAAATTTAGTTTTTCATTGTGTTTGCACTTTTTTAACGAGTTTGATGTTTTTATATAATAATGTGATTATCCATGTTATAGACAAATAAGTTATAACTTTTGCAATTCATAGTTAAATATTGAAAATATTAACTATTTTTTGGAAAAAATCTGGGAATGGTATTTTAGACATCATTAAAAATTATTCAAACATCCCCGTCATCTGACATCTTCATCTTTCATCTTCTTCGTGTTGTCCATGGCACCAACTACACAATTTAGCGTTTATTTATTTACTAGCTTATGCCCGCGGCTTCGCCTCTCTGTCTCTGAACTTTGAACTTTAAAATAAAAAAATAATAAAAAGTTGCCTATGTATTAATCCAGAGTATAGGCTATCGCCATTCCTTGCAGCCAAATCGGTTAAGTAGTTGTAGCGTGATTGAAAAACAAACATCCAAACATCTTCACAAACTTTCACATTTATCTAATACCTTTAAATGAGCAATTCTTGTATATATATTTACTAAATCTCGGAAACGGCTCCAACGATTTTCATGAAATTTAGTATGCAGGGGGTTTCGGGGGCAATAAATCGATCTAGCTAGGATTCATTTTTAAAAAATGTCATTTTATCCGTGTAAAAATAAATAAATGAAAAACGGCTACAATAGACTCTTCCTGACATCTATTGGCGAGTAGCTACACTAAAGCTAAAGCAGATGGCGTTGTTAAGCAATACTAAACCAAGCTAAGCTCGGTCATCCGGATATTAATATTAATAGGATATATGTATATTTTTTTTTTTAAGAACCAGACTGGCAAATATAAAATATCGTAATAAACAGAGTCAGATCGAAAACCAACCTGCCCAATAGAAGGCCTGATGCGATGTAGCTGATCTAGTGGGCTGCCCTTGGTTGAGATGTGGGATATAAATAGTGATTGAGCGGCACGGCGAGATCAAACGAATTGTGTTCCGTGGGCCGTAAGCGACGCGTTCACTTGAGGGGGTTTGCCCGCGTCACGTCCCATACGTCACAATGAGCGGAGTTCGATCCTACCGTCATTTAATACTAAATCCTATCATTACTATTATAGAAACGATAGTGACGCGAAGTGACGGGATACAATTATAAACAAAATAATAATAACGCTACAAACTCATAGCCTTTACTACAACTAAGATTCCCTGTGTCGTGGGAGCCATGGTCAATACACAAAGACAAAAGCACACATCCAAAGCGAAAACATAAATTAACATAACATAAACAAAATAGAATACAAAAAGTTAGCATAAACGATATTAAGTCATCGGGGTCACCGGCTGTGATGGGTGTACCGCAGGGCTCGATCTTGGGTCCGTTTCTTTTTCTGGTATACATTAACGATTTACCACATTATGTAAAGAACCAAGCGGATATTGTACTATTTGCTGACGATACATCATTAATATTTAAGTGTGAAAGGAATAAAGTAAATTTCGACGACGTAAATAGTGCTCTTTCGCATGTGTCGCGTTGGTTCACTATCAATAATTTACTGTTAAATGCAAAAAAAACGAAATGTATAGAGTTTGTGCTACCTAATGTTAAAAAAGTCAGCAAATCTCTTAAACTAAATAACGAAACATTGCATATGGAGGAATCGACGGTATTTTTAGGGGTGACCTTAGATAGTAAACTTCAATGGGGCCCACATATAACAAATCTCGCGACAAAACTCGGTAGGGCTGCTTTTGCTGTTAGGAAAATAAGGCAGTATACAGACGTCGAAACTGCTAGGATAGTCTATTTTGCTTATTTCCACAGTGTTATGTCTTATGCCATCTTACTGTGGGGCAAAGCAGCCAATATAAAACAAATTTTCATACTCCAAAAACGGGCTGTTAGGGCTATTTATAAACTTAGGTCTCGGGAATCTTTGCGTGAAAAGTTCAAGGAAATAGGTATACTTACAGTAGCTTCCCAGTATATCTTTAACAATGTAGTTTTTATACGGAAGAATATAAACGCGTATAAACAAAATTTTGATATTAATAATCGCCATACGAAAAGAATGCATCAATTAGTTACGCCTTCGTTCCGCCTAAGTAAAGTGCAGCGATCTTTCATAGGGCTTGGCATACATTTCTATAATAAAATCCCAAAATTAATACGTGACTTGCCAATAGAAACTTTCAAAAAACGTGTAAAGACACAATTGTTAGGCAAGGGATATTATAGTGTAGACGAGTATTTAAATGACAAAGACGCATGGAAATGACCAGCTCTGCAACCAGTTCCGCTCAGAATAGTAAATACTTTTGTATTATTATCTTTTTTTGTAATATTTTTTTTAAAAGATGTGCTGAGGAGTTTCTTTAGGCTTTTCTTCTCCTCCACGACAAAGCACCTTCCGAAAAGCCAAAAAATGACGTGCATAAGTGTATCAGTGATACCTATATGAATAAAATATTTTGACTTTGACTTTGACTTTGACTTTGACTTTGACATGGATGCCATTATGAGATCTCATTCAAATTTATGTGGGACCACACGACAAGCACCAGCTTTCGATTGAAAAAAGAATCATCCAAATTGGTTCACCCAGCCCAAAGTCTGAGGTAACAAACATAAATATATATATATACAGTCGAATTGAGAACCTCCTCCTTTTTTTTAAGTCGGTTAAAAACTGCAATTTTACAGGAGAGCAAAAAAGCTGTTAAAATATTAGTAAGTAGTCAAAGGAATTTACTTGCACAAAACCGTCAAGTGAAAATAAATGAGCATAATATGCAGCTTTTGTCTCTCTTTCCAATCATATTAATAACTAAAATAATTCAAAGTACTTACTTACGACTTATGATCTTTTTCCACTGGTGCGAAATTTTCGTCTCGCTTTGAATCGACCCCAGGGTCCTTGGCACAACGATCTGGCATGGTAACCATTGCGCCACATGGGTCGTCAAAACATAGAAACGTAGATTTATAATGAGTCACGTCACGTCACTTTCGTCCCTTATGCTTTTTAATTCAAGAGAATAGCAAACGAGGTGGTAATGCCAACATGTCCTACCGCCCATTGATATGTGTGACAAAACTCGATTAGGACTGTAGGAGGAACTTTAGTCAGTAAGTAAGTGTTAATGCTGATGTTTATAAGAATATTAGTAGTTACGCGTTATTCGTCATTAAGACTGTGGGAGTTAGGACGGCTAGTGTAGGTCAAGTTAGTAGGAATCTTCGTATGGCAACAAGTCAGTATAATAAGAAATCACAGGATAAGGTTACTACCAACCGACCTCCAGGGCCATTGATTGACACCGCTTTCGGCAATTTCTTCGCAGAAAAACTTATGTAGATAGAGAGAAGTGAAGAGAATTCTCTTGACAATTACTAGCAATCTCCGAAAAGATAAGATTATTTGTACAAAATCAGAATCAAAACTTTAGACCTGAACAGCAATAAAGAAAGGATCTTTTATTTCTAATGATGAAAAAGTTATCGGACGTCAAAGTCACCCTTGCATGAATTTTGTACACACGCGGGCTCCTAATAAGAACTTTTATTTTAATGTTGTTTGTTTGGAAGAAAAATAAATTCATTTGTGCTATAATTCTAGAATAATCATTAACTCAGTACTTTTATGAGACGAAACTCATAGAAACAACGATCTTGAATAGGCCGAATTCCGTGACAAGCTATTCGGAGACGGATAGAACCTAAGATTGAAGATTATACTTATGTATATGTAGTTCTAGTAGATATTTACTGGTAGTTCGAAGTCAACACACATGTAAACTTGTTTAGAAATTTATGACTTGTTTTAGTATCTAACACAATTTTTCTCTTGTTTCAGAAAGCGGTGCAATCTCGTCAGTCACCCAAAGAACATGCCGGGAAATGATGTGTCTGAAATTGAAATTGAACAACAAAATGCCTGCCAAAAATGTAATCTCCAAATGGCTGCGAGCAAAGCAAGGCAAACATAAACATGCATCATGGCTCTAACGGGCGAATGACTATTAGGAAAATATGAACGCCACCGAACCAGATATACTGGTGGCAAGAGGCCAGCTGGATGCATTAAATAGAGGCCCTGAATATGCTATAGTCTCCTCAAGTGTCTATAACACGGTCCTTGAATTTAATACTTCATTCGACAATATCTCGAGTTATAACTTTACAGACGATTCTGGAGAACTTTGGAACGATTACATCAATCTGCTCCAAGACCGTGCCGTTTTAGTGACATTTCTGCTCCTGTTTTCATTAACCACCGTATTCGGAAACATGCTCGTTATCTTGGCAGTCGTACGAGAACGTTATCTCCACACATCGACGAATTACTTTGTAACTTCACTCGCAGTAGCAGATTGTCTGGTTGGTCTCGTAGTGATGCCATTTTCTGCTCTATATGAAGTGCTAGAACATACGTGGTTCTTTGGCGTGGATTGGTGCGACGTGTGGCGTTCGCTCGATGTTCTATTTAGCACGGCCTCGATTCTAAATCTCTGCGTAATATCACTAGACCGTTACTGGGCCATCACAGATCCTATCACGTATCCGATGCGAATGAGCGGACGGAAGGCCGCATTCCTCATAGCGGCCGTATGGGTGTGTTCCGGTGCTATATCGTTCCCCGCAATCGCGTGGTGGCGTGCTGTTCGTACAGAAGAAGTGCCAGACTACAAATGCCCGTTTACGGAAAACTTGGAGTACATAATATTTTCATCGACGATATCTTTTTATTTGCCGTTATTTGTGATGGTGTTCACGTATTATCGTATTTATCGAGCGGCAACGATACAGACACGATCGTTAAAAATAGGGACAAAGCAAGTGATGAGACCGAGTGGTGAGTTAGAGCTAACGTTGCGGATACATCGTGGCGGGACAGTTCGGCAACGAGCTGAAGCATGTCACGGGGTTTGTACGCCAGAAGATGCCGATCAGGAACCGCTAACAGCACTTCAGAACAACGGACTCTCTAGGTCCTCGACGCGTCTTACAAACGTAGCTCACAATAAACATTTGCCCAAAAACTTTTCTCTCTCACGTAAGCTAGCTAAGTTCGCCAAAGAAAAAAAGGCAGCCAAAACTTTAGGTATAGTGATGGGTGTGTTCATAGTGTGCTGGCTTCCGTTTTTTGTGGTGAACCTACTGTCGGGCATATGTTCGACATGCATCACACATGAAGAAATTGTTAATGTGGTGGTTACGTGGTTGGGTTGGGTGAACTCATCCATGAATCCTGTCATCTATGCCTGTTGGAGCAGGGATTTTAGAAGGTGAGTTATAACCATTAGCATTTGCTTGTCTTACCTACGCATTAGACACAAGTCTCATTATAATTGCAAAGGCGACGGGCCACATAAGCGTGTGCTCCTTGAAATTGTGAAGAGGTGTCGAATGTAGTTTTGCCGCTTGATAAAATTTGACAACAGCTGTGTCATATACCTAAACCACAAACAATCAGAACAAACAAATAAATATGTATGTTGAACGAGGTATTTCATGAAACTCGTCAATAATTAATTGAGCGAAAAGCCATACAACAAATAATATGAAGTAATTTAGTCAACTTTATGATTAAATCAATTTTAACATACTACAAAAAAGAATAAACTCCGTCAATTTTATCAGCCGATTTGGTTTTTTGAAAGTATACTTCTAGATTGATTTCATATTTATCAAAATTCGGTTCAGAGGATTTATTCTGTGACGAATAGTAAGGTTATTAATTTTACGAATTACGAATAGTAATTGCGGGAAATTAGCTATAGCAAATTTGTTGTATTATAATATTTATAATATTGCTATATTATGTTTTAGAAGACTGCTTCTTTGAAGTTAGTTATGTTTTTTTTAGTAATTTTGATTATGTGAAACTACTACAGTCTCAGAAAGGCTTAATGAGCAGGGGATAAACGGTTGAACATGTGAATAAATCACAAAAATAGAATTAACAAGAAAAACTATAAATTACGCGTACCCTAACATGTACTTGGTCAGTTTTTTCGTAGAATACACTGACGTCAGTCAGTCAGACATTGCATTATACCAGTGAACGAATATACTACTGTAATATTCTATACTCGACTATAGTATATTATAGTTCATTGCATTATACCGACTCATTTCTAACACACTGGGGGCGACAATTCATAATCAATACTTTATTACGACTCGTAAAAGCTCCATTAAATCATTTAACGATAAAAAAGCTTAATATTACTCGTATATAGATCAATTTATCGCTATATGAATGTCATTATTTTCTTGTTTTGTTTTTCATAACTGAATGCTTCTTCATTTTTTTAGTGTTATTGTAATGAAAAAAAAAATTGTTCACTTATTCGTATTCATTTCTTTAAACTAAGCTAAGACCAACTGATTAGCATTAAGTGCTCCAAAGAATGCCAATTTCTTACCCAGGTTCCAATCCTAAATGCTCTAACCCTCTTCTCCTTTAATGCTAATCTTCTTACATTGTGACAGGAGACCTAGTCGAAAACTAACGGCATAAAGTAACGGCTTAATAATAACGCGCTCTATATATTCCTAAGCACCTACATAACCAGGTAATAGTGCTAGTCATAAGCGTTCATATTGCTTAATTCAATATCGTAGACCACAGGCAATAAGCCAAGTAACATAAATTATGTGTAGTAAACAGTTAAATGTATTTACGAACACAAGGGGCGAATTCGGCCAAATATTTCACATGTCTCATAAAATAATAGTAATACAAACTATCATACATAATAATATCATGTTAAATCAGCGTAAATATCCATAGAATGTGTGATGAGACTGCTTAAACATAAAATACCCACGATGTTTATAAACAACTAACTCGTTGTTTTTAATGTTTTGCTTAGGAAATAAACAAAACATCTTTGGCCAGCATTAGCTATTGCTTAAGTACTCACTACACCTGAATTGTGTACAAAACTGATGCAAAATACGAGTACAATCAAGACCTATGTATATTGGTTGTCTCTTACAATTTTCATTAAAATATATGTATCGTATAGTAAAACATCTTTAGCAAAGGCCAAATCAATCTATTATAATTGAAACCAAAATTCTCTGATCTGTAACGATATGATTATAATATTAAATTTGAATGTGTAAAATTGAATTGCAATAGACCTACAGTCGCTTGCCAAATTTAAATTAAGTATGAAATGAAAACCATTTTCGCGAGCCAATATCGTAATCGAATTGCAATTTCAATTTCTTCATATTTCTTTTCCATTCTCGAGGGAATGAAACTCTTAAATGATTCTGAATCGAAGAGCGGTTTCGCTTCAGTATTAAACTGTAAAGGTCGTAGCCCATCTAAACGACACCGCTCCCACCCAACCAAAGTATGAGAATTTATTTATTTATTTGATGTTTTTTTTTAAGTATGAGAATTCAAATATAAACTTTAAATCGTGCATTGTAGATGCAACTATTGAGTGGCAAGGTTGTGGTAAGTTTGCTTCCCGCGCGCGGGCTGCTAATTTTTGTTGTTACTGTAAAGTGTACCTACAGAGCACGATTTTAAGTCTATATTTGAATTCTCATACTTTGGTTGGGTGGGAGCGGTGCCGTGTAGATGAGCTACGACCTTTAAGTTTACGGAAACTAGCGGAACTGCTTGGTAAAGAAGCAGTGCGAGGAACGGATCATGAATCACAAAAGTTTGCTAACTGTTTCCATCCGGAAATTTTTGAACTTGAGAGCTTTAAAAAGCATCCAGTTATAAACGCTCGGTGTAGAGAAAACTTGCTTTTATGAGTGTCACCTCATGAATCAGAAAAGAGTCATCATCCTTGAACTCAAACGAAAAACATTAACTTCAGCGAATTTATGAAAAGGCTAAGAAAAACAACATAAATGTATTCTCTCTTTGTTAAATAATTTTTAAATGTATTTGTGTGCGAGCTAATTAACGATCTTTATCTAAAAATGGCTCTTTTTTAGTCAAAATTTCCCGTGGTCTCTGGTGAGCGAATTAAGGAATATGCAAGAGTATAAAATAGTTTTTCTTGAGTTTTTAAAAATGGGAATAAAATCAATCAGCCAGAACGAACTCACCTATTTATGAAAAAAAATATCATCGAAATTAATATACACAGACAAATTAAAAAAATATATATAAAAGATTCCCTGTCTCATGAGTGCCACTTACAACAAAAACAAGAACACACGCACCCAGACAAAGATAAAAATTAGAACCTGGGAATTGAACCCAGGACTATTACGCCACGTGGCTCGTCATAATTATCTCACATTATTTTTTGTGGTGTTCGCTGACGTAGTTAAATATTTACGTGTCATAATTTCGTTTTCTTTCATGCACAAAACAAACTGTCATTTTCTAACAAGTAGTTTGCGTGATGTAGGCGAGAAAATTACATCGCTATTTTTCCTCATGTAGACAAAACTGTGTACAGAATGAAAAACAGCAAGACAAAGCGACATGGAAAATTTTCCTTTTGTCTATATAAAAAAATACCTACGTGTTTATTTTTAATTCATTTTATATGATAATTTGTATAATACAATTACTAAGTAACGTTGGATGTAGGCATTGTATGCGTATTATCATTATTATCATATCTCCAACATAAAAGGTTTCCATGGCTTTGGGTGTTATTTTCTATAAATACATAAACATACATAACATAAATGCTTACACGCTCATACCCCCATATTAAGTCTTTACCTGTGTCGCTCATGACATGGACGACACATAAAACACATCACAATAACACCCATGGCCCAAGTAAAAATATTTATCTGTCATATAAATATCTGCCCCGGTCGGGAATCGAATCCAGGACCCCTCGCTTCGCAGGAAGGTCACTACAGGATCGTCATATACAGAAACAAATTACTTGCTTCGGTAAAAAAAATCGGAAAGGAAGGAATCTTACTTGTAATCCTTAAAATTCGTCCTTGGCTAGCATGGTGTGCATGGCCTTCAGTAGAAGTAACAGACAACTTGAAAAAAACTTATTATACTGTAAAATACTTTCAATTTTGCTCCAATTTTTTATGTTTACAGAAACGTGCATCAAAAAATAAACCCTAACACATCGCCTAAACAAATGTGTTTATTCAAACTCAATTGTACCATATGTACTCGTACACTTGCTTCACAAATTGTCACGAAAGTACTTAAAAAACATAATGAGGTTGTTTTGATTTTATCACAAACGCGGCATACCCCATATTATTACATTACAGGCCGGCGTAAATACAATTTTATTACTGCGACGGTTTACAGTCGCGGCGCTTGTTAAGCCTAGTAAACCGTTGTGAATTCTGAAAATAAATTTATTTTCAACATGCTGTGCCTCAGAACACTATTACATCACAGGTACTAGTACTACTTTAATGTATTAAACATTCAACTACATTTAAAACCTAGTTTCTAATAGAGGCCATATAAGTTTACTTGTCAAGTTTGCAGTTTGACTTGGCAAATTTTCAGTTTGACTTGACGCGGCATCCGGTGAGCATGAGATAGCTTTATGGCCAGATATGTAGCTATACCGTGGCCATACACGATCAAGTTTACTGGATGCCGCGTCATGTCAAACTGCAAACTTGACAAGTATACTTGATAGTGGATGACTTCCTTTAGACTACTCTCAGATTAAATTCTATAATCTGTGATTGTCAAATGCATAGTCTCAACATAAAATTTATAATAGTGACCAAAACTATTCAATATGTAGTCTAAGGAACATCTTAACATAAAAATTTACTTGCAGCCAAGAAAAGTACTATAAAATAATGAAGCAACATAGAAAATATATAGAAATAAAAATAATAAACAAAGAAAAGGAGATAGAAGGAAGGAAGCAAGGAAGAAGAAAATAAGGATAGAAAAACGGCAAATCTTATGATTTACCGTAGTTCGGGGTTTTATAGTAACATATTCATGCCAAATTACAGCTTTCTAGCACTAAGGGTCTAGGCGTTATGCTTTGGACAGATGGATGGACAGATCAGATGTACTGACGGACATGACGAAACTATAAGGCCGCCCGCACTTTGGATACGAATTCATCTCGTACGTATACTTACGATCGTGGTCGTACGAATTGAGTGCGCACAGTGGATACGTTTTTCTCCGTCAAATAGGTAGTTTTCTAGTGACAACACATTTGTAAAGTCTTCTTTGGTTGGAGCGCGATGAATAATCTGTATGTTCACGATAATTCTCTTATAACACGGAGACTGCGGTGGCGTCGTCGCTGTCGTAGAAATATATTTAAAAAGACACGATTTTGGTGAATTTCATCATATTATGGAAGACTTATATAATGACCACACACTGTTTCATGGTTATGTACGTATGAAAAAAGAAAATTCATTAATTTATGTCCGTAAACATAGTTAATGAATTTTTCTACATCCATTTTTTAAGTTTCGACGTACGAATGTGTTTTAAAATCCCAACAAGTTCGGATTGTGTTCGGACGTCGGATGTACACGTACGTATACGCACGACTAACTCGCACCCAGTGTGCGCGCTCCCATAGTACTTGGAAGGTCGGGATCGTTCGTGCGTGTTCGTACGTGTACGTGTACGAACGTACATAAATTAATGAATTTTCTTTTTTCATACGTACATAACCATGAAACAGTATGTGGTCATTATATAAGTCTTCCATAATATGATGAAATTCACCAAAATCGTGTCTTTTTAAACATATTTCTCGCACCCATTCGGTTCTACGACAGCGACGACGCCACCGCAGTCTCCGTGTTATAAGAGAATAATCGTGAACATACAGATTATTCAACGCGCTCCAACCAAAGAAGACTTTACAAATGCGTTGTCACTAGAAAACTACATATTTGTCGGACAAAAACGTATTCAGTGTGCGCACTCAATTCGTACGACCACGATCGTAAGTATACGTACGATATGAATTCGTGTCCAAAGTGCGGGCGGCCTAAGGGTTCCGATTATTCTTCTGGAACCTAAAAAAAGTTGCCATGGTACAATAAATGTACCCAAAATACAATTTATACCAAAATAGGTGCGACAATTATGTATTTTCATTATTAATTTCTGTGGCAAATTCTATTAATCTTAATCTCGGCAAACGGTTGCCTCCGGCGATTTTCAACGCCTTCGATAATCCATTTAAAGTTGGTTGGACGAGACAGCTCACTGATGGAGCTACGACGCAAATACTGAACTTGTTATATTTTTCCCCGCCTTAGGAAGGAAGATCTTATCAACATTAAATTCCTATATTTTATTAGGTTAGATAAAACAATAACTGAGTGGCATACCTATGTTAGGGGAGGCTTATGTCCAGCAGTGGAAATAAAGGCTGTTGGATGGATGAATGGATGGATTTTTAATAATCTCTACCTTAAAGTAATGTCACGTGCATATAAAACAATCTTAAATAATTAAAAATAATTGAATCGACTTCAAAAAAGTTAAAACAAGGTTATGAAATCAAATTGCTATTGTAATTATCCTGTGTAAATATATTTTCAGTCGTTAACTTAAATCTCTGCCCGGTCAGGAATTGAACCTGGAACCCTTTTCTCATAACAACTAGACTCCAGGGTCGTTAATTACGATGATTAGTATAATATTATTATTTATAAGTTTATATATGTGTGGTACAAAAACAGAGGTACATTTGTCGAAATTCCTCACATTAATGTAATAACCTACTTTAAAGTCGGAATATGGACGAAAAAGTAAAAATTCCAACGTAATATAGACGCTAGCAGACTAATTAAAATTAAGTCGTGTATGGAAAGTACAGCCATTCCATTTGAATTCTGAACTTTGTCCGTCCATAGCTATAAGTACTCGTAATTACAGTACGGAGCGTATGGTCTGCATAGACATAGGTGAGAGGCTTTCGTTGTTCTAGTTTAATACCTGCACTATGTCTAGAGGCAAATTATATTATTAAATTTAAAATTATATTTTGTCTTTTTACCATTTTTACTTATGTTTTATATAAGGTTGTTGCTGGCAAAACACCTATAACACTAAAGTAACAGAAATATGTAACCTGGAAACTAGAATATTTTCTGAATATTCGAAAGTACAATTCGACGCGATTTTTTTAAAGAGATAGTTTCATAGTTTGTAGTCTTTGTACACTAATTCGTTTCACAAAGGCCCTGGGCTTAACCTGCTTGCATCTTAGAATTTATCTTAAGATCATAACCGAACAGTGGTGAATTTTTCAGGTTGCGATTACTAATCATATTATTATATCATGTTAGCAGGTTATTATGTTATCTTGCAAAATTTCTAAAATCGTCAAAGGTTCATACTTTCAGTTAAATACATTTCAAAATCTATTAAGATATCTGATTAAATTTTAATCTCAATCTGTTCAGCAACTGAGAAGACATTACTGAAGTTTTTTTAATTCATAAATTATCCACCAATTAGGAACCTGATGAACCAACATATTAACAACCACTACAAATACATAGAGAGAACATGACCTCAATGATAAATTCATTTAGACGTAGCTCGATCCAGTACAGGCGCAGTAACCAACTCTCGCTTCGCTTCAGAAAACCTACGTCTTACATTTATAAATAGCACCCTTAACCTTAATATTTCTTATTCATTTTTATCTTGCATTTCATTTTCATGTTTGTCTCATTTTATTGGCCTAGTTGCAGAGCGCTCAAAACTTTTTTACTACCCTCCAAATAGAATGTCCATACTGAATTTTATTTCCAATTCCAAGGATACAGCTTCATTTTAAGGCATAAAAAGTACTATAAATAAAGTTTTGAAATAAAATTTTAATAATATTTTTAAGTATCGTCTAAATTTCAGCCCCGCCTTTGCTTCGATTTAATATTCAGAAGCGATGCAAGATGGGGTTTCCTAGTAAATGACATAGCCTTATCTCTGAGCTTTATTTATCACTAGGAAATCGCCCGCACTTCGCTTTGAGAAAAATAGTAAAAAAAAGTATAATATAGCCTATGTCACCCGGGGATAGTGTAGCTTCCCAACAGTGAAAGAATTTTTCAAATCGGTTCGGTAGTTTCGAGGTCTATTCAGTGCAAACAATCAAATCTTTCCTCTTTATAATATTAAGTATAGATTAGTCTGTTAAGAGTCTGTCAAGAGTCAATCATGACTCATGGTCGTCTTACGGCTGTTTATCCATTATTTATACATAATCTAAAGTCAGTTGCCTATTAACTCTTAAATAGTTATAGAGTTTGGTATTATTTTATGTATAAAATTGTCCAAATCTATTTAAAACGGATTGTAAATATTAATGACAGACAGACTATTAGAAACGGATTGGAAAAGAAGAAAAAATGACGAGTACTTACTAAATATATTCGAAAATATTATATTCTGGCTGCGAAAATTAATCCAAAACTAGACATCTGTCGACAAAATCGAACTGCGTAGGCAAATAAATATAAGAAAAAACGAGTGTCAGTTACATCTGGCCACGGCGGTAGGGATCAGATTAGCAAGCGAACGGCCAATTATGGTAGCAAGTGGGATGGAAAATTATCCCTATCCTCGGAACCTGGAGAAAATTAAAAAATATAAGGTAATTGGGTTTTTTTACCTGAGCTCATTAAAACATAATTATTTCGTGATGATGATTGGAAATTAGCGTTTTAGTAATCTGTTTTAGCTTCTAGTAATCTGATATTTCTTCGCATCTGTATGGCGGTCTGGCGGTTAGAACTATGCACATAACTTAATATGGCCCAAAATGTCGCTTAGTCAATGTTGCCTTTCAAGCGTCCATATAATCCTTTAACATTCGTACGGGACAAACACTTTTCCTAAGATTTTTTATAATAACTGTTCATAGACTTCATACTATTTTAATAAGCTGTTATTAGAGTTATACAAGCATTCTGCCCAGTCCTGGATTTGTCAATAGGCCGTATAGGCCGCGGCCTAGGGGCGGCAGCGTCCTAGGGGCGGCAGATTGCAGATTGCAGAAGATGATATATTATAGATGATTTTGTTATTAAAAAGTGTTGCAAAAAATTGTAATTCTTGTTTTTTTACGCACTTTCTTAGTGACTAATTCAGTGTCTTCCTTACTATGAAGGGCGGAAATTAATTGGCCTACACTCATAAAAAATATAAATCCGGCACTGACTCTGCCCGCAGCTTTTCCCGCGTTTTCCGGGATAATAAGTAGGTATAATAAGTATATACCCTACTAGCTGCCCCGGCGAACTTGGTATGTCTTAACAATCATTTACCCCCTACTTCAACCCCTTGGGGTTTGAATTTTGAAAAATCCTTCCTTAGTGGATGTTTACGTCATAAGAGGAATATGTGTGCGAAATTTTGTTTCTGGCCCTAAGGGTTTAAGATTCTAGTCTAACCTGCGCGTTGATACATCAGTCAATCACTTTTGCCTTTTATATACATAACGGAAATAAAACTGGTTGGTGGGTGGTTCGGGAAATAATAACAACAGTGGGCGTTTACATCACTTTAGTCAGAAACTCATTTTAACACAGGTTTTACACTGGTTATAATTAAACACGCCATTAGAACTGATTGTCTTCAATTATCCGAGTAACAGCCAACAAATAATAGGGCACGACGGCCCAGTGGCCTCCCATCACCCCTTACAGCCACCCCAATGCCTCGCATAATCGTCTGATCCTGTTACTCGTCAATCTGATCTCACAATACAATTCACACGTCGCGTTCCGTCTTAAAAGTAACTACGTTCTTGTCTAGGCGTCTGCTCAGCTCGAAGGCTGTATCCAGAATGTCCGTTCGTCGCTGGCAAGTTAATAGCTTTCCTCGGCTCTCCCGCCACGTCACCGCGTGACCAAATGACAGTAGTCAATTCACATAGTGTTGCCATCTTCACAATCCGAATACACCTAAGCCTGGCCCGGCTTGATGTTCCATTTTATGATCTCCGACACGGCCATCGTGACAATCTCACCGTCCTCGGTGAGGCAGCAGGGGACCATCTGGAAAAGACATAACCTTCGCAAAGTAAAAGTTTCCCACTCGGCCTCCCTGACCTCAAGCCTCAAGGCTTCATAATGAAAACACATGTAGCAGCCAGAACGGGATAATACCAAGAACTACAATCTGATAACACGATTTAACTTTACAACTAAAAGGCTTCATGGCAATCAAAGATAAGTCAGCAGTTTGTATGCAATACTCTGATCATCATCATCATCATCATCAATCGGCAACGGCAACGCAAAGTCCTGTGATTTCAGTTACGAATTGTTGATTAATAAAAATATAATCACTGCTGATAAAGACGTGGCAAGCGAGTTTGAAAATCATTTCTGTAACATTCCTATAACGTTAACCCGTTCACTAGCTTCTTCACCGGCGGAAGCACTTTCTATATTAAAAAATCATGTTAATGAATGTAACATTTTATTTGAATTTAAACATATAACCACTAGAGACTTAATTAAAGCATTTCAGTCTCTGAAGGTAAAGAATACAGGTGACTTGTGGGGCATCTCGGTAAAAATAATACAGTATATTATAGATATCATAGCTCCATATTTGGTCGTAGTTTTTAATAAATGTATAGATCTCGGTATCTTTCCAGATCTTATGAAATGCAGCAAAATCATTCCACTTTTTAAAACAGGTGAAAAAACTGATGTTAATAACTATAGACCAGTTTCTGTTTTACCAACTCTTAGTAAGATCTTCGAAAAGATAATACTGAATCAAATGTTAACCCATTTCAATAATAATAAATTATTACATCCTGAGCAATACGGTTTCACGAAAGGCCGGAGTACAACCGATGCCGGGGCTAGGCTTTTAAAGCATATATTTGAAGCATGGGAAGCATCACAAAATGCCATAGGTGTATTTTGTGACTTATTTAAGGCATTTGATTGTGTTGAACACGAAACATTGCTGCTTAAACTTGGCCACTATGGTATAAAAAACAAGGCCCTTAGCTTGATCGCGTCTTATTTGAGTGATAGAATACAAAAAGTAAGCATAAACGATATTAAGTCATCGGGGTCACCGGCTGTGATGGGTGTACCGCAGGGCTCTATATTGGGTCCGTTTCTTTTTCTCGTATATATTAATGATTTACCACATTATGTAAAGAACCAAGCGGATATTGTACTATTTGCTGATGATACATCATTAATATTTAAGTGTGAAAGGAATAAAGTAAATTTCGACGACGTAAATAGTGCTCTTTCGCATGTATCACGTTGGTTCACTATCAATAACTTACTTTTAAATGCAAAAAAAACTAAATGTATAGAGTTTGTGCTACCTAATGTTAAAAAAGTCAGCAAATCTCTTAAACTAAATAATGAAACATTGCATATGGAGGAATCAACGGTCTTTTTAGGGGTGACCTTAGATAGTAAACTTCAATGGGGCCCACATATAACAAATCTCGCGACAAAACTTGGTAGGGCTGCTTATGCTGTTAGGAGAATAAGGCAGTATACTGACGTCGAAACTGCTAGGATAGTTTATTTTGCTTATTTCCACAGTGTTATGTCATATGCCATCTTGCTGTGGGGCAAAGCAGCCAATATAGAACAAATTTTCATTCTCCAAAAAAGGGCTGTTAGGGCTATCTATAAACTTAAGTCTCGGGAATCTTTGCGTGAAAAGTTCAAGGTAATAGGTATACTTACAGTAGCTTCCCAGTATATCTTCAATAATGTAGTTTTTATAAGGAAGAATATAAACGCGTATAAACAAAATTTTGATATTAATAATCGCCAAACAAAAAGAATGTATCAATTAATTACGCCTTCGTTCCGCCTAAGTAAAGTGCAACGATCTTTCATAGGGCTTGGTGTACATTTCTATAATAAAATCCCAAAAATAATACGTGACTTGCCAATAGAATCTTTCAAAAAACGTGTAAAAACACAATTGTTAGGCAAGGGATATTATAGTGTAAACGAGTATTTAAATGACAAAGACGCATGGAAATGATTAGCTCTGCAACCAGTTCCACTCAGAATAGTAAACTTTTGTATGATAATATATTTTTTGTAATATTTTTTTTTAAAAGATGTGCTGAGGAGTTTCTTTAGGCTTTTCTTCTCCTCCATGATAAAGCACCTTCCGAAAAGCCAAAAAATGACGTGCATAAGTGTATCAATGATACCTATATGAATAAAATATTTTGACTTTGACTTTGACTTTGAATCAAGTGGGCTACCTCCCAATACATCATCATCATCAATCAAGTGGGCTACCTCCCAATACTTCACATAACCAATACTGCCCACCTGGCAGTACTTTGGGTGACCTCCATCCGGTACCCAGTTCGACATCACAACAACAACAACTCACTTCCTCCCTCCGGAAGTTCCAACAGCGACTGCTTACAACTCCAAGCCAAACGCACGCCACTCACAGTCGTGGCCGCACTGCGGCGGGATATCTAGTGCCTGTTCTTACGCCTACGCCTACGAATGACTGGAGTTGCATGCTATCTGAGCGACTTGCATACCACTTACTACTCATCAACAACAATCGACAATCGATTCACTTGCTCTGAACATTTTACGAAATTCTTAGTGTGTTATCCCGTCTGTCTTAAAGATTCTCAAAAACAGTTAAAAAAAAACAGTAAAGGAATTATTATCTTTGCATATCACTTTTAAATAACAAAAAGGTTATTTTTCGCTCACTTCGCTCACCAAATTCTCTCTGTGGCCTTCATTACCAAAAATCGTCAAGTACACAAACTCAAGTAACCATCAAATGTCATATGTTGACATTACGTAATATCAGCACAAACTCAACAAGGAACAATTACTGTCAGTGAGCAGTAATCAAATTAGCTACAAAAGTATCAATACAGATCACCTGTTATATCATGTCGCCATAGAATCACCGACGATGCTCATCGTAAGCCACGGTACTAGGAGCTGCGATGCGCTCCCGTCACTATCAACAAAATTAAATGCAGGTAGTTGACATCAGACTTCGTTATCTCGCATTGATGTAATTTCTCGTCACCATTTAGATATTCACAGGTTGCATGTCCGTACAAATGTCACTTAGTTTATCTGAAACACACACAAAATAGCTGAAGAGCTAGTGAACCATTTGACTAACCCACTTCCCACAAAGCTAGAAATTTATTAAATAATATTTTATTATCAGTCAATTAAGAAAGTACCGTTCTGGCAGGCATCTCGCGGTTGCGTCATCATCCCTTAAATTTTTGAAAATGCAAAAAATAATTATTTTTTATCCCACTCGCACAAGGCTACAATTTTAATATGTTGTAATTTACATATGTTTAAGTGTAAAAAAAAATTGCCAACCCATTTTGAGGGTTGCAAGTGTGTGCCAGAACAGAGCAAAGTTGTCATCGGGAGAGCAATTCATAACCTACTCGCACAAGGCTCAAATTTTCAGGGAACATTCTTTCAATTGTTTAAACACTATATGTAAACAGCCAGAACATTCTAGTGGTTGCAAGTATCTGCCAGAAGAGTATAAAGTAATGACGCTCAATAGGCGTGCGAGTGCAACAGACTTGTATGGGTTCTAATGTTAGAAAGAGAGAATACGTCTATTGTAATGTTTTCTCTGAATTTTCAGACAAGACTTATTATGAAACAATCTTAGCACTACTTTTAATAAAAATATGCATTTGAATTACCTCAAAATATTTAATTGATGGTGAACAGAAATCAATTCTGGGAATAAATTATTAGTCAACTTTAATTTTTTATTCATTTCGTGTCTGCCTTATTTTTAAATTACAAATAAAGATAAAAAGACAGTGTAAGTTTATTAACCAAATAGAAAAATGGAACCGGGCGGGGACCAGCAAATTATTTAAAACGCAGTTAGCAATGGCCATAAGTCATAGCGATGCGCGACTGCGAATGATCTCACTATTCGAATGATCTATGACTACTAATGTACACATTCAACTTGAATATTAGTAATATACTAATGTTCATATTCGAATAACGACTACTAAATTAGGAACTAATCTAATAGCGTTTCGACTCGCACATTCGACGTCGCTCACTTACCGAGTCAGTTGTTAGTTTGGAATGAATATAATTGTGTAGGTACGGATCGTTTACTGCTCCGCCGCGGGCGCCGGCCGACTGAATTCTGATTCTGATTACGATTTGAATAATAATTATGAATAATAAATATTTGTTAAGAATAATAAAAAAATACTTTACTTAAAAATCTGTTCATCTTTTATTACAGTGATCCTTCATCATATTATGTTCAAAATATATTATATCATATCCTTTCTTTCTGACACTGAAACCCATACAAGTCTGTTACGCTCGTACTTCCATCGAGCGTCATGATCATTATAAAAACTCTTCTGGTAGATCCTTGCAACCGCTAGAATGTTCTGGCTGTTTACGTATAGTGTTTAAACAATTGAAAGAATGTTCCCTGAAAATTTGAGCCTTGTGCGAGTAGGTTATGAATTGCTCTCCCGATGACAACTTTGCTCTGTTCTGGCACACACTTGCAACCCTCAAAATGGGTTGGCAATTTTTTTTTACACTTAAACATATGTAAATTACAACATATTAAAATTGTAGCCTTTTGCGAGTGGGATAAAAAATAATTATTTTTTGCATTTTCAAAAATTTAAGGGATGATGACGCAACCGCGAGATGCCTACCAGAACGGTACTTTCTTAATTGACTGATAATAAAATAATCATTTAATAAATTTCTAGCTTTGTGAGAAGTGGGTTAGTCAAATGGTTCAGTAGCTCTTAGGCTAAAAAAACAAAAGACAAAAACACGAAATGTCTAATTGTTATTTTTTTGAACTGAGGGCAGACGATAATTAAAGAATATCAAGATGTTTGAAAATTGAATATTCTTGATATCATTTACAGAACGCTTCTGGTGTCACAAAACTTGCATTGACTTTGAATAACTTTGTTAATCATAATTACGTTGAAAGATACTGTACAATGACTTTATAATACTTCGTTGAATCAAGCACAAATACGACGAAACGATTTGTAGTTTACGCAAACCACCATTCTAATCAGTTCTTTCTAATCAATCTTATTTTAAGGAAAACCTTGCATGTTCCAGGATTTCAAAGCACAACATTCTTACACAAAATAAAATTTACAAAATCTTATCTTAAATCTTAATTCTGAAAATTCTGTCAGGTGTTTTGACAGTTCAAGATGACGGCACCATTTACACTGCTTGACTTCGAGTGTATACCTACTACACAAAAACACTATCGAATTATCCAATCTTGTTAAGAATAATGAAAAATATGCCATACCAAATCGCTGTCTTACTTTCCTTTCGTGTATAACCTCAAACCTTAATGATTATTTCGATACCTTGTATTCGAAATTTAGGATCCTTATTTTACATGCTTGCCGTCCACCGTTTGTAACATCATATCTGAAAAGCCTGAAATGCGGATTCTTGCAATCCGAATGAAAAGACGTCTTATGAATTTTTTTTTTTTTTTTTTGGTTTGTTTGGTGTGGTTTGGTCTTGGATGCTATTACTCCCTCGGCCATCTTTGACAAAATGAACACGTCCTCGTGTTCTGTGTTCAAATACTCGTAGTAACATACTCTGTTCGACTATTCACTTCCATCATAATTGCTTCTCGACTGAATATCGACATCTTGCGTGAGGCGAATATCTGAGGGTAGGTTCACATATTTTCTTTGTAAAATTCCACGGTTCTCATTTACTCGCGTTTACTGTCGTTACGTTTCTCATTGCAACCAATTCATTTCAAATATCATCCGAACCACCGTCATTCTTCATTTATTTTCCGACATATGTGGGCGAAATTTTCTCATCATGTGGGTCCATTCCACTTCCGATAACGGAAATAAAACTGGTTGGTGGGTGGTTCGGGAAATAATAACAACAGTGGGCGTTTACATCACTTTAGTCAGAAACTCATTTTAACACAGGTTTTACACTGGTTATAATTAAACACGCCATTAGAACTGATTGTCTTCAATTATCCGAGTAACAGCCAACAAATAATAGGGCACGACGGCCCAGTGGCCTCCCATCACCCCTTACAGCCACCCCAATGCCTCGCATAATCGTCTGATCCTGTTACTCGTCAATCTGATATCACAATACAATTCACACGTCGCGTTCCGTCTTAAAAGTAACTACGTTCTTGTCTAGGCGTCTGCTCAGCTCGAAGGCTGTATCCAGAATGTCCGTTCGTCGCTGGCAAGTTAATAGCTTTCCTCGGCTCTCCCGCCACGTCACCGCGTGACCAAATGACAGTAGTCAATTCACATAGTGTTGCCATCTTCACAATCCGAATACACCTAAGCCTGGCCCGGCTTGATGTTCCATTTTATGATCTCCGACATACATATATGTTATTCCTGATCATGGTCTATCTGTAAGCAAAATTTTAGGAAAGTCCATTCAGTAGTTTTTGCGTGAAAGAGTAACAAACATCCATACTAACTTTCGCATTTATAATATTAGTAGGATAAATGAAATTTAGTCATGTATTTATTTCATCATCATTATCACGACGCATAAATGTCCCACGGCTGGGCTCGGGTCTCCTCTCACAATGTGAGGGGTACAGACTATAATTCACCACGCTGGCCAAGTGCTGGTTGGTAGTCTTTGCACACCTTCGAGAAAATTTTGGAGAACTAACTCAGGACGTCGAACTCAGGACTAACTTACAAACTTGATGAGTATTTAAATGACAAGACTGCTTGGACATGAGTTTTTTTTATATCAAATATTGCAATAAGTAGTATGAAGTGCTGTCTGTAACTGTGAGTAGGAAAAAAAAACCCGGGAGTTTCTTGCCGCTTCTTCTCCCGGGACCACTCACGGTAGGGATTTGTAGAAGCGATGGCGTTGAGTGACTTTCGAAAAGTGTTTATAACAAACCTACTTCGAATAAAACTTATTTCATTTCATTCATTTCATTTCAGGATGTTTTCCTTTATTTAGCACCAACATCTATTTCTCTGTGTCGATACAATCAGGAGTAAATATCAAATACTTTATCCCGCCCGGAAATTCGTATAATCTCTAACAACCAAACTCATTCTCTTCCGGGTTATCGCGATCTGCTGTCATTAAGCCCTAAAGTAGGATAAGGAAATGCCGAATATGAAAAAAACGGGCAAGTGCGTGTTAGGCCACGCGCAATGTGTAGGGTTCCGAAGTAGTAAGTTTATCGACTATTACTCATTAACTACTTATGCTAACATAGCGTGATAGTTTTCCTTGTAAATTCATCATGTAACCTGTTTAGCTGGCAGGGAGTGGACACTTGACTCTAACCAAAATTATCACTTGAAAGCCAAATATTTTGCAAACAAACCCTTGAATTCAAAAATGGTCTTAGATAATCCATAATATTTTTAAAAGACCTTTTCAACGACATCCCATACTAGGCATGTACGCAACCAAAAGAAATCGATATCTAATTATTAAATTTTTGGAACTTCCAAAGCCTGCATTATGTATAGTTATTATGTAATTTATTGTGATATAGCCCACTTTAGTTGCAGGCTATTTGATCTCAAAAACATTTCATTCGATATTTCGATTCGCATTTTATTTACTGGCCTAGATGCAGTAGATCGTATTAAATCAATTTAAAATTTGCGTAATACGGTCGTATACGACCTCTCCGCTCGCTGGGAGGTCTAATGGAGTCAGCTAGCAAACGGTAGCTTTTTGTCATTTAAAATACCACAAATTGTACCGAATGTAGGCGAAATCCTTCGCGTATACCCCTCAACATTTTCCTTAATATAAGGAAGCATGTTCTTGATGGAAAAAGACGGAGATGTTTTGGTTTTTATAGGATCGTAAAATTGTTTAGCTTAGTATCTTAAGGTATATGGTAGGTATAAAAGTTACTTTATTTTACGATTTATACAATGTAACACTTAAATATGACATGGTATAAGTGTATGTGCAGCTAAATATATTGTTTTAACATCGGCTTTTTGAAATATTGATCGTTATTGTAGTCCATAAATTATTGTAAGATCCTTAAATAATTATATAGATGCTTCAGTAGTTCATTATACACATAAATAATATTACATCTAATAAACATTTTTGTAGTTCGCCACGTATCTTAATTTTCTGAGGATGATTTAGCAAAGAATGCAAGTGAAAATTAACAAATACTTAAGAGTAAATTCTTGCAATATATCTAGTCACATATTACATAAGCATGCTATTTTATTATAAACTAGGAAATCGCCCTCGCTTTGCTTCGGGAAAAATTAAAAAAAAATATAAATATAGCCTATGTCAACCGGGGATAGTGTAGCTTCCTAACAGTGAAAGAATTTTTCAAATCGGTTCGGTAGTTTCGGAGCCTATTCAATGCAAACAATCAAATCTTTCCTCTTTATAATATTAGTATAGATAACAAAATTATAAAAATAACTTGTTGTATCTTAAACCTATTCGTAACCGTTTCATGTTTTAAGAAACTGTTAACGGGTAAGTGAAGTGTAAATGGATTTATACATCTCAGAATCCAACAAGCTACCCTTACTCTTGATGCTCCCTATTGAATAACAGCGAGAAAATCTTGTACAGGTTCTTTCATTTACTAATTAAAAAAAACTCTTCAAAATTATTTCCACGTACATCGCTGCAAAAATTGAAATAGTTTTCCTATTTGGATCGTAGGTAAACTTTACAATATGTACTTTAGGTAAAATAACTTTGGTTGCACAAGAGGTTTAGATTATATTCTGAGATCTTGCATTGCTTCATAAGTTTTATAACTCACATACAAATTCAGTTAAGGAAAACACCATGAGGTTACTTACTGGTCTAACAGTTCTATGTTCTATATTGTTCTCTGTTATGTTCATAAAGGTTTGTGAAAGTCTACCAATCTTTTCTTCGCTACTAGTGGAATATACGTAGGTACAATCACCTTTAGGAATGGTCATTATGACGGTGTAGTAGGATGATAAAATATTGAAACAATGTTTCACTATAATAATATAATGTTTCACTACAATAATACACCTGTGTCTGGTGGTTGACAACATTGGCTCATAAACCTCCTTGCCCTGAGCTCCTGAACGAACTCTTAATAACAATGGAAGCATTACGCAAGAACGTCATAAATGAATTACTGTCATTTAGAACGTAGAACAAAAACATGAATTGGGCGTAGTTCCCATAACATTCGCATTCATTAGGGGTCGTTCGTCTTAACGAGGCTTGGTTAACGGAGATAAGAGGAGAGTCAATATGAAGTAAGAAAATAAAAAGAAAACGGTTCACCGACACTGAACTAGGATAACAATATGGGTCACTCAAAAATAAAAGCTTTGTGTTTTCGTTTATTGTTTTGTTTTCATTTCGCACGTTTTGTCACATGTTAATAAATATGGTGACAAAAATAATTAACTTTTTTACTTATTTGAAATTAAATTTGATATATGCGAATGGGACTCGAGCGAGATTGGATGCCGTATTTTAAATGGATTTCAGACACGACAGATCACTGTATAAAATAAACACTGAGTACATAGTTGCGTACGGTTATAATCACAGGTTGTAATTATACTGTACTGTATGTAAATAATAGCAACACATGAACTATCTCGGACACATGAATTAGAAACGAAACACCAGAATCTGAGTTCATCTCCACGAGGAATGGTTCCCGGAGATAAGGGTACAGTAAATAGTGGAGGCGAGTAAAACTATGTGCGTTCAGACCACTTGTTGTCTACTTGCGACTTATCTATCCCTAATGACGGCGGTTTGGAAGCGACTTTTAAGCAACGGTTCCGTATGCTTTTATATCGTATTTTTTTAAACTGATACCGAATATGCGCCATCATGCATATTAGTAATGGATAACGCATCTTATCATAGCATGCAGTTACATAAAGCGCCTACTAATAGTACAGACAGCACTTAAACTTTAGTCCCAAGTTGGAATTGTCAATTTTAATGTTACACCGCCGGGGGTCCCCAAGTGCTTTTCTAATCTCTCCCCCAATTCAAGTGCTGCAAGGCTATTCTGTTTTGTAACTCGACAGCGGAATCCGCGATAAGTTTCAAAATTGAAGTTAGAGTTCGAGAGTCACTTCACTTCGCAAGTGCGTAATAGATGATTAGAGAATGACATATCAAGATCTCGGACTCGAACTTCAATTTTGAAACTTATCGCGGATTCCGCTGTCGAGTTACAAAACAGAATAGCCTTGCTGTAATTCGACGCTAGCGCACGTCACATCACAGATAAGACGATATTTTAGATTGCTAAGTGAGTAAATTTTACTCGTAGTTGCCAATAACGAAGGTTTTTTTCATTTTAATTATTACTGTTATTATTGATTCTTAATGATGTGTTTTATTTTTACTAAATACATGAAATGATGGGACTAAATGACAGAATATTTTCCAAAACTTCACGGTAATATTTTTTTCACGCACGTTTTAGTGCCATAACCTGAAGGATTTTGTCAAAAACAAACTAACAATACCAGATTACCATTACACATTATTACATGAAGTCATCAAGAAGAAGTGACAGTGAAAACAATCTATTTAAAAAATATCTTTTTCACAGAAGTCAAGTGTGAGCCCTCCGGAACCCACTACAGACTGCAATTCTATTTATTTACAGAATAACAATATAACACCAACATTTCGTTCACATACATATATAAGCTAAATCGTGGTTGGTAATAATATAAATAAAAAATGTAGCCGTATGTATCTGCACGCAAAACTGACATGCGTTTTCAATATATGCAATACCCATAGAAGTACCCACAGACTCGTCACGCGCGTCTTTATGGCGCCGCATCTTATCAAAGGTCCCATTGAACCCCATAAACGAAACTAACCCCACATAATACACTCTGTGAAATATTTTTTTACGAACACGCGATGCACATGAAAATAGGAAAAACCATCACATATTATACTTCTAGTGTCTGTATATAATAATGAAACTAAGTCTCATTTTACTATTAAATAGTTTCTTTAGAAAGGTTTAAGAGGTACAAGGTAAATATACATATAAAACTTTTAACAATATAAATGGATAGGTACCATTTGATAAATAACGATCATTTTCTGCATTTCCCTGGGCTCTAATATTTTTATACCTTTCACTGTAATCCGGACACTACTCATGTATGAGTAATGAGTAAATAAATATGTGCCTGCCCGTCTAGCTATCACCTAGCAATATCTGAATCGTGGTTGCAGAAATTAAAAATATACTTAAATCTATACATAATAACGAAGTAAGTCTGAAGATATTAAAAAAACTAAAGATGTAAAAATTATATATAGTCCAGGGTCGATAATTTTTGAAAACAAAAAAAATTATAATAGGATGAAACCTATTGCAAAAGGAAGAGAATATAACAAAAAATAAAGGAAAAATAATTTACGGGCGATCTGAGGTCGGGAAGTGGGGGGGAGGGGGGGTTTAAGGGTAAAAAACGGTTTTTCTCGATTTCCGGCAAAACTAAAAGTCCTATCGAAAAAAGTCAAATGGAAAAGTTGTAGATAATAAAAAGATCTAAAACTTTTGTATTTACACTTTTTTCACATAACCTCAAAACTTATGTGAAAAATTCAAAAAACCAAGTTTTTGGTTTTTTATTTTTAACTTTTACAAAAATTTTTTTTTTTTAACGAAATTTTGTGAAAACTTACCTTTCTATGTCCCAAACATACTGTAATTTTTTTGATTTAAAATATTTATTTTTTCACCTTATTTTGACTTAATATCGAAAAATCACCCTAATTTTCAATCGAAAATTCACCTGTCAAAATATCCGCTTTTTTAAAAAAATCTGTGAGCTTTTTATTTGCTAAAATCTCTACTTTCTGATGGTATATAAAAAAATATACACTGCCATGTTAAATTTTCTCAGAAAATGCAATGAAACGACAACTATTTTCACAAAAATTATTCGAGTTCGAGTTTTTAAATATATATTTTTAATATTTATGTACAATTTTGAGCCATTTATTAAAATTTACACTTTAATTAATCGAAAAAACGTCAAAATCCATGTTAAATTAATAAATTAATAAGCAAAAAAATTACAAATCCATAAAGATTGCAAGAAACATGCAAAAATAGTTGTCGTTTCATTGCATTTTCTGAGAAAATTTACCATAGTAGTGTATATCTTTTTTATACCATCAGAAAGTAGAGATTTTAGCAAATAAAAAGCTCACAGATTTTTTTAAAAAAGCGGATATTTTGACAGGTGAATTTTCGATTGAAAATTAGGGTGATTTTTCGATATTAAGTCAAAATAAGGTGAAAAAATAAATATTTTAAATCAAAAAAATTACAGTATATTTGGGACATAGAAAGGTAAGTTTTCACAAAATTTCGTTAAAAAAAAAAAATTTTTGTAAAAGTTAAAAATAAAAAACCAAAAACTTGGTTTTTTGAATTTTTCACATAAATTTTGAGGTTATGTGAAAAAAGTGTAAATAGAAAAGTTTTAGATCTTTTTATTATCTACAACTTTTCCATTTGACTTTTTTCGATAGGACTTTTAGTTTTGCCGGAAATCGAGAAAAACCGTTTTTTACCCTTAAACCCCCCCTCCCCCCCACTTCCCGACCTCAGATCGCCCGTAAATTATTTTTCCTTTATTTTTTGTTATATTCTCTTCCTTTTGCAATAGGTTTCATCCTATTATAATTTTTTTTCACTTTTCATTATTTTTAAAGGCTTCTACCCTGGTCTAATAGGGTCACCACCACAGACATGTATTTACTGTCTGTGGTCACCATCAATCTAAAAACGTGTGTTTGTACTTACATATACACGTAAGAAGTTATACTTACGTCCTACTTATGAGTACCTCTCGCTCGCACCCACGACCCGCGCTGGCAATCCAAAACAACCCCAGCGAATTCTGTGTGCCTAGTATCACGCACCTTCATCTCTTTTTGGCTATCGCATCGGAAAAATTGTACTCTCATATTTTTTTGCCAAACACCCCATACGCAACCACACGTCGCGTGTCGTTTAGAGAAACCGACCCTAGACGTATTATTATGATGTCAAGCTGACCTCCGTGTTCAGTGAACAATCATGAAACAAATAGGACCACATCAATTGACTGAGCTTAGAGTGTAACAAAGATGAGTTTACGTTCGTAATACGATACGAACTTCGTATCAATGTAAGTTTATTCAAGATGGTACATTTATAGGTGGTACATTTATTCGTTTACAAGTGGTAGGTCAATATCGGAACATAGGTTAGACACACACACACACACACACACACACAAACAAACACACACATACACAAACACCACACACACACACACACACACACACACACACACACACACACACACACACACACACACACACACACACACACACACACATCAAAACTCCGTATATTACGTACATGCGTAACATAACATGTGAAAAGTTAAAAATTAAATAAACGCTTTTATACTTGTACTATAGAAAAAAATCAGTAAATGGAGTTCCCTTATCTGAACCCAAACCTGAATCAGATGATACTTAAATGTCAAAAATGCGGGTTCTCAGAATTAATATAATTGCAACTTCTAAGAGCAAGTAGGTCTAAATAAACTTAAAATATTTGACCCATACAAACAGGGTATGCTAAATAAAGTCATTTTAAAAATGTATTTAGGGACATATCCCTATATCATAATGCCGATTGTTTTACACATTTTAATGTAAGTACAGTCACGCACATTTTGGATTTGTGTAATTTGTAATAAATGGACACATTTATTGTGAAAATATAAAACTAATATAAAAATATAAAAACTAATACTAAACTAAAATATAAAAGCTAATATAAAAACTATATATTTACACTGTATCAAAATAACTTTCTTTACTTTTATATTATAATTTAAAAAAAAATGATGAAGTTACTGGGAATATGTCTCTACATCTACATGTCTCTACAGTATACATAGCCCTCACTTATTGCAGTGAAAAAAAAGAAACTATATGCTTGCAATGGTTAGGAATCAAATCTAGAACCATTGTAAACGTAAGAACACTCAACGTATCAATAACACTACATGGTATATTTATTAACTTTATTAATACAGCTGGCAGTTATACAATTAGGTATACAGTTATAGAATTATAGTATTATAAAAGAAATATATAAACGCTTTTTTATCGCAAATCATTATTCACTTCAGATTGAAACGGTTCCCTCGCAATAGACTTGTATTGTGAAAGGTACAAAGAATTCACTTCCTTTAAGAAATATCGAATACCAGATGGAGACGAAGCATCCATAAAGAATCAAAGCACAAATCTACGAGCATTCTCCATTCTGATTGGAAAATTCCGGATAAATTCTGAACTTGCGCCAATTTACCCAACGTTTAAAATGTATGTAGGGATATTCTATCTTGTGCTCAAATCGTAAAGCTCGTTTAGTTGTAACAAACCTCAAATCCAAACATCCCAAAATTCCATCATTAACAGAAGACAATCAATGGCAACAATCATTGGTCATTAACCCGAGGTATACGAGTATCTCGCTCGATGGATGAAGTTGTAAGAAAAAGCTAAAAACCAATTGGAACAACAACAACAACAAAGTCCTCTTTATTGTACACCAAAGTTATATCCAAATACATTTTATTATACAGGAACTAGTACAATAGGCGGTCTTATTACTTAAATAGCAATCTCTTCCAGACAACCTATTAAGCCAAAAAAGTGAACAATTTTGGAAACAGGGTAGGGTGCACAATTAAGGACAAATATTGGTCAGCTAGTACTTAATTATGGAGACTAAAAGGAAGAGTAAGGAATTATTTAGAACACTATTAAGGGTAGGAAATATAAAAGAAAAGATTAGAGCGAGAGGTAATAATTTTTCACAGTTTTCCGGGAGGCGCCAGTTCGAATCCTGCACGCAATTATTATTTTTCAAAATTACATAATAATAGTGGTACTTACAACGTACATAAACAGGTACCATTGGTTTAAAGAACTTTATTTCTCATAAGATTTTTACATCACTTAAAATGAGAAACTTAAATACTAAACTAAGTTACGGTTTGTGTCCGGCATGCATTCTTGTGCGTGTGTGTATGTATGTGTGTGTGTGTGTGTGTGTGTGTGTGTGTGTGTGTGTGTGTGTGTATGTGCGTGTATGTGTGTTTATGTATTTGTGCGTGTCTGTGTGTGGTGTGGTGTGTGATCCTTAGAAATTGATTTAGTTACTTAGAAATTGATTGTGGTTGAACTACTTATTTTTTAATACTATTCATATAATTATTATGTTTGGTTTTTGTCCTTGTTCTTTAAAATGTTAAATTAATTAATTTGTTATCCTCCTTCTAAAATGTGAAATTAATATGTTTTTACCCGATTGCCAGGAAGGGTTATGTTTTTCGCGCGTACCTTGTATGTATGTATGTATGCGTGTAATATTATTTATTACCTCGTATCTTCCAAACCGCTGAACGGATTTATATAATTAAGTAATCGTTTGTTTCATCTTGATAACCCAAGTGTTCTTAGATAAGTGAAATTAAAAAAAAAACAAATATGGTGGCTGTGAGATGCTATTGTTTGAAGTATCAAAAATATTATAAAAATAAATCGAATCATAAAATATGGGTATCAAATTAAAGAGCTCACCATAAGGATTTCAAAAAAGTATATAATGACAGGTTTTTTGACAGAAGGCGGGTTTTTTTTATTTTTAAATTCATACAGTTAACTATAGTCCCCACGAACTAAGAACGCATATTTGTCGTTTGTCATCGCAGTGACACTAGAGATGTACAAAAAAAATCGATTCACGAAAGAACCAATTTTTGCAACAAATCGATTCAAAATTGTAAGACTTTCTAATCGATTCAATAATTAAATTGTAAATTCTAAAAACCGAAACATTTAGATATCCACAAGTAACTGGAATGATACTGCCTCCATTGAGCTACTTAAGTTACTTTACCATATCTATATGCTCAATAATTATGTATTTACGACTATAATAAAATATTTTTTTGCTAAAAAACTCACTGTTAATTCGTCCGCGCCGCATCCAGCGTATGAAATTTGGGTTTCGGTTGAATAATGAATATTCTAACCGTATTTTAATCACTTCAAATGGCTGCGGTTAGAGATTATCGTAATAAACACTTTTGGTCATGTTCTTATAGAAGAGAAGAAATTAAATTGTTTAATTGTTAAACACAAAGAAAGAAATAAAATAAATTCATTTTTATTTTAAGTTTCGATTATAGTAATGTATCGATTATTATGGTTTTATAAGTGGCTTCATGCCGTCACATCACTTAACGTCAGTGTAGATTTTGTCATCTTCATATGACATTGGTTCGACGCCTTATTTTTTTATTCAATTTTGCATAAATTATGATGTGATGGGATTTTTACTAGATTATAACGTTTAATATGATTTATAAATAACGTCAATACGAATACGATACAATACGAATAGGGATTTTTAACAAATTTTGGCAAAATCCTTTGTTCGTAAGTAACCAACTATTCATGTCAATTAAATAATTATTCCAAATTGCTCAAAGACGTACGTACAAGGTTGGTTCATATTAATAAATGGCAGCTATCATTAATGCGTTCTTAGATAATTTTGAGTATAGTTTAAACAGTTGCAATGTCATCAGTAATAATGCAGATCTTTTGCTTCCTTTGTTGGCGATAAAGCATCGACGATACCTTTAGTATTAGAATGGGCTATGGGCAACGATAAGCTCTACTTTTCATTAAGCTAGTCAGCTTGTCTGTCGACTATTTGCATATAAAAATAAGTAGCATTTCTAAATCATTACTAAAAATTTGGGGCACAAACAATGATGCTTAAAAAACTATAGATACGTCACACCCTTACAAATCAACCAAAAAATCTGTTCCGAAAAGAGCAATAACACTCACGCGTTTATCTTTTGTTTCACTACACCAATCACACTACAATAATACACGAAGGCATTTTAACGTTGTATTTCAAATCTCAAGCACTTCTGACAACAACAAAACTGCCTATTGTCTTGTAATAACAGAGCGACTACGAGCAGACAGTGGTCAATTGGTCGCTCTTACGATCTTCATATTCGGCGCGCTAGTGACATATCTACCTCTTTTTTTACTTATAATATCATTGAGCACAAACAACATTCTCGTATCTACTACATTACATCGACTGTAATCGAAAGGATGTATCCTTTTGTTATAAAGATGACATATGTTCGCCGCTTGTTAGAATGAGTTATGTATGTAACACGCATTTGTCTTGGTTATTAGGGTCCTGTTTGGCTTGCCACGTTGCAAAAGCTTATTATCTCTACACACTGTATTGTAACACAATGTATGTTTTTTATGACTTCTATGTATGATCATCGGAAGTGGTGCTAGCATCACTGTCGCACTACTGGTCTATACGTAATAGAGAGTTTGGCTTCAAAAATAGCTCTTCAATATTGCTGCCACAAGACGTTAAACATTTCAGTGTTGTTTCACTTGTTTCTAGAACTTGGTGATAGGTAATAGATGAACTCTGTTGCCATACGAATAATGGTCGTAGCGCACATATCAACTCGGAAAGGGATCGGCACCGGATCGCCTCGAAGTCAACCTAACGTAAGCTCGGCTACGGCTAGGCGACGCCGCGCTTACGGCTAGGCGACGCCGCGCTTACGGCTCGCCGGCCGCTGGTTGACGGAATGAATGACAGCAGTTCGCCGACGCAGCGGTAGCCGCGGCGCAGGGCGTGCACGAGGAAACGGAAAGTCGACGGATAGCGTACGGTGAGACGTAAGCGCGGGTACGGCAAGTCGTCCACGCACCGTACCGCGGTTCGTGAGCTTGTCTCGAGGCGAGGCGATTACGTTACGAATCCGATAAGTGTGCTTTACAGTAGGGAGTTTCATACAAAGAATACTGACATGCAAGAGTTGATACGTTTACGTTCCGTTTACGAGTTGATATGTGTGCTATGACCATATGACAGATATAAAGCCCAGTGACCACCGTATGAAGTGACAATGAAACAAATCTCTCATTTCAGTGTTTTCATTTCCATTATCAAGGTTCATGATCATTTCATTCGTTTCCTCCTCTCTTTCTTTCCGGCAACGCATTAGTAATGCCTTTGATCTCAATTATGTCCGTGGGCTACGATAGCCTCATACTAATATAATAGGTGGCCCTCAGCTCGTTTATCGGCTATAATCAAAAAAATACTCCATTTTTCTTCTATTTATACAAAGTTCCTTTTTGAATAAATCCACTCCTCAAATGAAGTAACTCACAAAGTAATGAGATAATTACTTAAAATACTCTCACACGTACAAGATTGACGTATTCCAACTACAAATTCAATTAACATCATTCTGTTGTATCAGGTAATGCATTTGACGTGTTTTGTGATGACGTACGCGTACAAATATATGGTGAGAATCTGCGTACCATGCGGAGATAATATGAGGTTCGTAATAGCGAGTTGCTAAGCCATAACGACAAAGTGCGTTAATATGGCCATTACTTTGAATAATCTACATAATAATGTGGGTGTGTTATTGTTTGGAATTTATCGTTTTTAAGTTTTATGTTAAATACTTACTTTATGATTGTGAACCTCTCTTGTTCCAAAATGTTAATTCTAATAAGATAATTTAATAATAACTTATACAGCTTTTACGAGTAATTGGAATTCCTAAAAGCGACTATCGCTCTGAGTTCGTTCCTATTCTAAGAATAGGAAGAATAGGAATCCTATCTTAAGAATATCAAATCCCGTAGATTTAAACAAATCTCGGTTTTCATCATTGCCCTGCAACACACAGATTTATTACATTTATTTACACTAGTAACCGTCCTCGCTTTGCTTCGGTTTTCGTGTAGATCCCGTTTATGTTGTAAATAAAATAAATAGCCTATGTTACTCAGAAACTTCGATCATCAATCGAAGCTCAGAAACTATAGAACATCCTATTGGAGAAAGAAATCGGTCGAGTAGTTTTTGAGTTTATCGATTATAAACAAACAAACAAACAAACAAACAAACAAACAAATAAACAAACAAACAAACAAACAAAAAATCAAAACTTTCTTATTTAAAATATTAGTATAGATTATAGGAGACCTGACCTGGCCTGAATAGCTCTAATTCACTATCGTGTACTGAAGACAAAAGACGATTGTAGCACTATGCAGTTAGCTTCGAGATAACCTTTAACCTTAGTTTGTCGGTGGTTCCATTTATCCTTGTCTCTAAGCCAATCTCCCCTACCCGTGTTGCACTCTATGTTGAACGACGAACAAGACGTAATAGCTTTTGGTCCTTCCTATTTTAGATCACTGCTTTGCTCTGTGTTAATGTATACTTTATTGTATAAACCTGTATCTATACTAATATTATAAAGAGGAAAGATTTGACTGTTTGTTTGCATTGAATAGGCTCCGAAACTACCGAACCGATTTGAAAAATTCTTTCACTGTTGGGAAGCTACATTATCCCCGGTTGACATAGGCTATATTATACTTTTTTTTTACTATTTTTCCCTAAGCGAAGCGAGGGTGATTTCTCTGTCTGAAATAAATAAATTGAATATAACTTGTCGCGTATAGGCATTCCCTATAAATCCCTACCTATCTAGATAAGGTTAGGTAAAAATTAATCTTAGTCGTTAGAAGTCCGTTCCTTGAATCTGTAATAACATTAACGAAAAGAATTATTTAAAGGAACTTGAAATCCATTTACGTGCAGAAAATAAATATTATCAATACTAGTTGAACGCGCTAATCTCAGGAACTACTGGTCCGAATTGAAAAAATATTATTGTGTTTGATAGTCCATACATCGAGGCTATAGGCTATATTATTTTAGTACCTAAGTAGTTTCCACAAATTAACGCGAGTGAAACCGCGGGGCACAGCTAGTTATAAATAAAATGTTTCTACATTGATCTAATTATAGATAAATGTTATTTAAAAAATGTTATATTTTATTAAACATGCATTTTCTGGGATAATAAGTACGCTATTATGATATTTCAGATCATGGTTTACTGTAGCCTTTTCAGGAAAATACTTTCAGTAGTGTTTGCGTGAAAGACTAACAAACATCCATAGTTCCTCACAAACACATTTATAATCAGTAGGATTAAACCGCATGGTCGTAGCACACATATCAACTCGGAAAGGGATCGTCACCGGATCGCCTCGCCGTCAACCTAACGTAAGCGCGTTACCAACCGACTAGCAGCTCCAAGTCGACTCGGCTACGGCTAGGCGACGCCGCGCTTACGGCTCGCCGGCCGCTGGTTGACGGAATGAATGGCAGCAGTTCGCCGACGCAGCGGTAGCCGCGGCGCGGGGCGTGCACGAGGAAATGGAAAGTCAAAGGATAGCGTACGGTGAGACGTAAGCGCGGGTACGGCAAGTCGTCCACGCACCGTACCTTCGTCGTGAGCTTGTCTCGAGGCGAGGCGATTACGTTACGAATCCGATAAGTGTGCTTTACAGTAGGGAGTTTCATACAAAGAATACTGACATGCAAGAGTTGATACGTTTACGTTCCGTTTACGAGTTGATATGTGTGCTACGACCATATACAAGAAGTGTCCTGTAATCGTATCTCCCCCCCGTATTTTGTTAGTTATAGACGCTTTCAGAGACGCTGCCACGTAAACACAAAATATACCGCGTTGGCCTGTTTAGATACTCGTACTTCCTCATTTCGTGAAGTGTAAATAGTGACGAAACCGAAACCTAAAAAATGATGGCACGTTTTTTACATGATGACTTTTTGAGGAATTAACGGATTAAAAACACAATACTCTTCGACTTTCTATCGTATTTATTAGTTTGTATGATACGCTCCCAAACTGGAAAAATCTTTGTTTTGAAATGATTACATAATAAAAAGAAAATAAAGACAAATGACTGACAAAAAGAATAATGTTTTCTTGTTGTATTTCTTAGCAAGTATGAAACTGAATGTTTTATTATAAGTATATCGTGTGTATGTGAAACGGAATATTATTTCACCGTTAGAATTCTCACTCCACAGATTTGCATTTAGAGGCAAAATGCGTGCCAGCTCTCTACTTAGATGGGCACGGGATGCTAAAACGCTATCGATTAGAGGTAAAATAGATGACCCTATAACTCAGTTGCTAACGACGCTGCCTGCCGAACGAATGGTGTCCAATTTGATTCCCAAAGGGCACCAATCCATTTTATTTACATAAAATTTGTATGCTACAGGGTCTACACTCTACAGAGATGCTCGGAATGTAAGTGGAGCTAGCCATTCGAAAGTACAGCGGGCCTATTATGAACTTTTATAAAACCATTCATGTTCCAGGCAATTCATTTCTCGGGCTTTAAACGACATACCTAATTATGATTGGCTAAAAAGTGTCACGTGACCGCTTTCGTAACACGAATTTGACGTTTACGCTGTAACTTGACTGGAATTAAGAGTTCATAATAGACCGCCTGGACGATTTTATGATGGGCTAAACAACTGTTGAAAGCCATCGTCAAGGTCTTCTATTGAAGGCATTTACCTTCCTCCAGAATCAACTACCAAATATTTTGAAAAACCTTCCACTTCCTTCTTGGTCAGCAACGCGTACTGGTACTGGTGACCAGTAACATCATGGACAGTAGTGACCATCTACGATCAATCCAGCTTGTTGTGAAAAAAGCATGTAAAATCTCCAAAATTGGTTCATACTACGATAATCGCATTGTAGTGCATTAACCTATAATAATAAACACGTATTGCAGCGATATGCAAATTTCTCCAGTGAGATAAGATCTATACCTACATCCTAGTACGTGTTTCGCGAAATCTTCGCAACATGCAGTTGGCGAAACTAAAGTTTGTGGCAGCATTGCGGACAACTTTAGCACAGACACTATTGTCACTTCTGGCATGGATTATAATTAGACGAGGGAAATACAAAGCACTGAGAATTTTACGGAGTTTTACGAATGGATTTTAAGATCTTATTATTTATGAAATATTAGCTGATGCCTGCAACTTCTTCCGCGGAATTATTGAAGTACTCGTAATTATGGAAGATCTCTATTTTACGCATTCAGAGAATGACTTTTCTTTAATTCTTTCTTCCCGACACTAATAAACAACGCATGAACAAAGTGTAAAAGACGTACATAGCTCCTAAGTCACTGGTTTAGGCTGTGCGTCTGCAAGTCTGACTGATTGACACTAGTGTTTTTTTAGGTACTTAAATAATGATTTTTCCTAAGATATGCATGCCGGATTTGAGCGTAGCTACTCCGCGCTGGTAACAGACATTCAAACCATTCAAATTGTCACTTATATACCTTACAAATGACCCTTAATCACAGACCCGAAATTTAAGGGAAATTAAATGTAATCATGAAAGGTATTGAAAGAGATCTTACTACCCTGTTTGAATACTCCCATTCAAGGGGACTTCACTCAAAAAGACGGTAATTCAAATTATCTTCACTACTTGAATGTAGAGGGGTTTATAAAGAAGAATTTTGCGGGATAATACGAAAACGTCCATTAAGGTAGACTCGATGTAATACGTCATTTATTTTATTTCTCTGAGCAGCGAGAAAGAATTCTATTTAGGTTGATTATGATCCCATACTCTGACCGTAGGTATCCAATTACCGCCTATCGGAATCTGAACTGCCGGGTATGGTCAGAGCTTATGGTCAATTTACATATACAACGAAGCTATTGTAGGTAACGTAGATGAATAGATAGTTTCTAGTTGACAACAAGTAGCCAAAATTATATTACAGCATATGTACATTTTTGCAGGGGATTTAATTTCATACGAAGATAAAACCGAAATACAAAAGATAGTAATAAGTAATTGATTGGACCTACTGAAAATCTTTCGATTAATTTGTGTTATTATTCAAATTATATATATTATTTTTACATCTGGCATGTCAATTCAATCGCCTTAGAAATTCACAATTTTAACGATCACGTGGATGCTTTTAAATATCTTTATACTATCCTAGAACAAACACAGAACCACAGAACTAATGTCGTACCTAAAAAGAAAAATAATTATATTAATAAAACATACAGTTATTAGAACCTAGTCATTTTCAGTATTTGAAGTAAATTATCCTCCTTTAGTGGAAATTTAATGAATTCTCTCAATTAATTCCCCGTTTTCACTGACTCCAGCATCTGCTGCCACGGTATTCAGGTCCATTGGAGTTATTGAGTAATTGAAACGATAGTTTCTAAATTGCTGAAAGCAGAATTCGTTCCCATCTTATACTATGATGTAGGTTTTGCGTGCGGCGTCTTTTTTGTTTCTGCAAAACGTTATAATTAATATTGAAGTATTATTACTAGCGTATAGAACCGACACCGCGAATGTTCGCGCAATGATGTATGTACATGGTATGTATGTCCCAATGCATTGGCGCCACGTGGCTTCAATCTTTAATGGATTCGTTCGATTTTGAAAGGAGAACGGGGGCTCAATTTTGAAAATCGAACCTCCCGGCGGGAAACACATTTTGTTCAGATGTCTGTTCTATGACATTATACTTCAATGATAATTAAATCGTTTTTAAGGTATTTATTGATGGTTACATTTTTTTATAAATGTCATTCTATGGAAAAATTGCCTGAAATATGCGATACAAAATTACATTTGCATAAAATATTTTTTTTCTATTGCAACACCGAAATATTTTTCCATGGATGTGTACAATCAGTAAGTATCTATAACATAGATTGTAGGTACTGACGTCAAAAGGAGACAACAGCGTAAAAAATGACATTCAAAGATTCAATATTTTTTGTAGTTTAACTCTGAAATTTTTTCCACCGATGTGTACGGTCATTATTACATACATTATAATTATTGTAATAACATAAATTTTAATATCGGCAATTGGATTCTTTTCTTTTCGTTAAATTATCAGTCTTTATAAACTTTATTACGCGATGAATAGTTAAAACACGGTCGCTAGAGAATTTTGGAGATCACTCGTTATGTCTGATTATTTCCATCATTATTCAGTGCCCTACCAATCTCTGTTGAGTTGGGTTGACTTAATGTTGGGTGTATTGACATCCTTCACAATGATAAAAAAGGGAATAAGAACTGTATTATAGTGAATATTTAAACCTGAGTTGGAAAAATAACTAAAACTAACTATAGAAATATCTCCATTGTATCATTCGTCTTTCAGCAAGATGCATTACGAACAAAGGAAATTATTATTTAGGGTCTATGGGGGGCTTTTAGGGAATACAAACCCCAAAAAATTTACTTATTTATTTAAAAACGTGTGTAAGGAAGAAACAAAATGAAAACTTATTGCCTAATGCCGTTTTCGACCAGTCAACCCTGGCTGTATGTGGAAATAGCTGATACAACAAAAAGATACATTATTCGCATGGCGGATTCGTTACCCTAATTTTGAGGTCAATTCTCATAATAATATCTTGAAATTAACTTAATCAGAAATATATTTGGGCATATAAATGAATTAAAATATTACCATATTATACACTTTGTAAGGTCTCGATGCATTTTAATTACATCGATCGAAAAAAAACAAGCAATTTTACAAGTCGACTCGTTCAAGTTCAAGTTTAATGGAGAATAGAAAATAAAACCAATTTTTCTCGAAGCCACTTTGCGAGGGAAATTGCGGTTGAAAGAGAACGGGCGCAAATTGTGAATTAGATTACCAATTTCGTGGCATATGGGTCACAGCATTGACATATGTATCACCAAAAATATTAGAATTAAATAACTTCATATAAGATGTTGGAAGAATTATTGGGCATAGAAACAAAGAAATAATTAATATTGAAATAAATCAAAATTCCATGAAAGTAAAACATAAATACGTTAGGTTTTTGGTAACCTAAGATTTTGTTGTATGTGCTTTAGTTTAGCTTATTTATATTTCTACATGAGACCCTATGGACATCAGAGGCTAAAAGTCTTACAAAAGTATTTGTTATGTACAATATCCTCCACCAATTCGCGTTAGAGCAGCGTGGTAGAATATTCCACCATGCTCTAGCTGGTCCGACAGGAAGGATCCGTACTCAGTAGTTGGCCATTAACGGCTTGAAACTAATCATCCATCCATCCATCAGCCCTTGGAGGTCCACTGCTGGACATAGGCCTCCCCTAACTTGCGCCACTCTGACCGGTCCTGAGCCTTCTGAATCCAGCGGATGCCCGCTGTCTTCTTCAGGTCGTCGATCCATCTTGTCGGGGGGCGTCCTGTACTTCGCTTTCCGAGACGCGGGCGCCATTCGAGGACCTTTCTTCCCCAACGGTTATCGGTCCTTCGCACTATATGGCCAGCCCATTGCCACTTCAGCCGGCTAATTCTTTGAGCTATGTCGGTCACCCTAATACACTAATACTTGTAACTAATACATTATTATTATTTGTACATAATTTGTTAGCCCTTTTCGCACACCGACATACTTTTCTAGCCTCATTAGTATGTTGATCAAAAACGAGGCAATGTGCGGTAAAGGTTGCACGCAAGCGGGTAATTTCGTTGCGATTAATTAAATCCCGGTAAATTAATTCCGACGCGAGTGCACGTGAAGATGGATGGACGATACTGGCTTTACTTTGTCTTGTTCATGGCGAATACTTTGTTTATTTTGTGCCTTTTTGCACCACCTTTTTAAACAGTGTTGAAATCTGTCAATACCTATTTAAGAATACTTTTGACAAAAACTATTTTATAAGGCTTTCGATAGATACAACTTATTAATACGTTATAAATCATAATTATTATATATTCTGAATATTGATATCACTATGTTTTACATCATTTTCATTACTGACTACTGACTTACGAATACCGTTACGGAAAGATAAGATACCATGATATGGAAAAGAAAGAACCTCCTCTCATATAATTGGGAGAGTTTTCCTGTAAGTGCATAACAATTTTCAATGACAATTTCTTCATAAACAATTTTTTATGTCTGGTCATTTTATTCAGGACCATAAATTACTTTCTAGGCAAGATTTCCCCATTTTCTTGCTTCTTATTTTTACGTACTGTGGTATATTTTCCGAGCTTGAATATTATCTCCAATCAAAAATACTTTTTTGTGTCAACATGGAGTGTTATTGCTAAAGTGAAAAAACATTTCAATTTTACGCTGAATTCTAAATTTCTTTAGCTATTATTAAGCAAAGTAAATAGTCAATATTTCTTTTAATCTTAAGGATTTAAACGAAACCTGACTTTTATATAAAAATAAAAAATCTGCAATCGCCTCGCTTCGAGTACATCTCAGTCCCCTAATAAATAACAAAACGACTCCTTTATGTGAGGAATTATAATAGCCAATAGGAATTATACAGCCTACTGTAGTTGGTTATCATACACAAAAAATATAATAGGTACGAGTATTTCGAATGCAACTGGCAATTCCAGATATTAATGCGTAGTGCGTACAAACAAACGAGATTTTCACTCTAGTGAATCACTCTAGTGTGAATGTAGTGAAGTATCGTAGACGATAACAACCGGGCCGTGTCCTCCGTTTCATGATACTGAAGACCTGTGTGGCGCGATGGCAATCATGCCGGATCGCGGCGCCAAGGGTCCTGAGTTCGATTCACAGCGAGCCAGAAAGAACGATGAGTTTGAATTTCTATTTTCAGTCTCGGTGTGAGTGTTCTTTTCTCTGTGTATTGTCCATGGCACCCACGACACATTACACATACAATAAAGTAAAATAGCTTTTTACCAATTATACAATATAATGCAATTAACATTTTAACTCTGCGTGTTATAACAAAGCACGCAAATGGAGCAGCTGTAAAACCCCGGTTTGTAAAACTTTGTGAGACCGGAGCCTGAAATAGTTTTATTTTTCTAGCATAAAGATTTACGTCAGCAAAACTTTTTACGTATGAAGATATTAGGGAATCTGTGAGACTTCGTTGTATAAACATCGTTTAAGGGTATCTAACAAATCTGATGGATATGATACTAAGGAAACTGTAACAATTGTGTGACTATTGACGTCATAGTATCTTTATAATTTCCGTTGTTAAACGCTTTTATTTAGCTTCACTTCGGAGCATCAAATCTTGTAACGTTAATTTGAATGACTTCCCTTTAATGAAAATTGATGAAATTTGGCAGACATGTGTATTTCCGATGGCAATACACGAAAATCATATTTTAAACTAATTTTCATTGTTTATTTGTTGTTAAATTAAAAAAAAACGATTTTTCGGAGCATCAAATCTTGTAACGTTAATTTGAATGACTTCCCTTTAATGAAAATTGATGAATTTGGCAGACATGTGTATTTCCGATGACAATACACGAAAATCATATTTTAAACTAATTTTCATTGTTTATTTGTTGTTAAATTAAAAAAAACGATTTTCAGACTTTAGACATTTTACGTAGAGACTTGAAATTTTCACAACTTGTAGCTAATTTTATAAACTAAACATTATTGAAATAAAAGCGTTTAAAAAAAAAAAATTTTTTTCATTTGACTTATTCTTAGGGCACGTCAAGCTGCCAGTGTCAATTGTTATCGATTAGTAGTCGTTAGGTCATGATGGAGGCCTTCAAGTGGCATAAAAACTTCTGAAACAGGACGGCCGCTTCTTCTACTAAGTCTTAATAGAGTAGCCTGGTATTACGCTCTAAGCCAAGAGTAGAACCAGTATT